>JAJOZX010003951.1:392500-432077 GCA_023014485.1 Bathynomus jamesi
ACTTGAAAGAGAATACTTTTGTAAAACGCAACAAGATTTCAGTTCCCATTTGTATAATTAAATTAATTCGTGCGAGGAAACGAACTCGTAATTTAATATTTTTTTTTAATTTAGCTTGTTCATAACGAACGCCATTAACGCGAGAAATTTGACTGCTATATTTCATATACCTTTTTGACTCATATTCGCAGTATATTATGGATTGTTCCGCGATGCATAAGTAATAATATTTCGTGTACATTATACTGTAATTTATTATCATAATGAGGCTAATTATATTCTATTATATTATATTTATGTTATATTATATTCTAATTTAAAATTTTCAACTTTAATTTTATTGTTCCATGTAGAAATGTACAAGACATAGTCATTAGGTGCGGTAAGAAAATAATAATATATATAAATAAAACAGTGCGACAATTAAATACAGTAATAATATAATATTAATAATGTAATACGAATGAAAACATAATTAATTTTATAATGAATAAATAATTTCAGTGCGAGGCATTACATTATACTTAAATATTATGAGTGCGGGTTTAAACTAAAATTTATCGTTATCGTACCTTCAACCGTGAACGCTCTCTAATTCTATGTTGTATGTGGAATTGCGAAAATCAATTCCAAATCCATTTTCACGCTTAATTAATCGGACTAAGTCTAATGCCAGTTCGCACTTATGAACTATTTAAAGTTATTTTGAGAAAAATCTTAAAAATATTTATTGACCGAAAATATATGATAGTATTTTCCCATAGTTTATTTACGTGAAAGTCACTGAAAATTGGATAAATAGCGTTGACGAGCGGGAGTGATCACAGTCTGATTAGGTTCTGTGTCTGCGTCCCTCGGGTGAAGCGTAGTAACTCGAGAGGCGCTAAGCTCGATCTACGGCGGGCAGACTTTGTTAGCCTCCGGGATAGCGTAGGTGAGATGAGGTTAGAGGTGGGCGTCGATGTTGAGGGAGTGTGGAGTGCATTCCGGAACCAGTTTATGGTGCTGCAGTCTTCTGCCATACCCTCAAAACTAGGGATGCACCGGATATGATATCCGGCCGAATATTGCGAAAATCCGGTATCTGGTATCCGGCAGGATATGGGTCATATCCGGCCGGATATGCCGGATATAGCCCAAGACATTTAAAAATTAACACCTGTATGAAAATCTGCCATAATATGATAACAACACATTACAAATAATATTTTATATACAAAAAATGGAAAACCCTCCAGGGCCCACCCCTAAACCAGTCCAGCAACACTTTTTATATTAAATCAACACAATACTGATGACAAGAATAAATAAAACATCTGTCCATCCTTAACGATTACAGTTCTATTAATATAATCAGAGCTTTTTATAAAAACGTCAAGGCGTTAAATTTTTTAAAAAGAGTAAAATATTGTTAGATCCCTGCACTTGCTTTCCATTCTTTTTTCGCCTTTTTTCTTTTATTTTCAAAACAATACAAAACATTACAATCTTAACAAATGTAAAACAATACATTGAATACAATATAAAATGCCTGGAATGAAATCAATGAATGGAGGGCAGTATTGTGTAGGTCGGATGCCGCCATTCAGCCCGGAGGTCTTCAGAATAAAAAAAACTCAACAACAGTGATTTAGAACTTTTTCCGTTGTGGTGCAGAAACAAGAACATTTCTCCTCTTTTAGGCAATATTCGGGATCGCCTTGCTTCATAGATGTTTCCATATTCAGAAAACATTCTCTCTGAAAATACAAAGGATGCGGGTGTGCAGAGAAGCTTTGAAACAATAGTTTTAAGGAGAGGAAATCGGTCCTCCTGCTTCCAAATTTGAACTGGAGCGTTTCCTATCTACGAGAGGTTCAGATGCATATCGGTTTAACTCCCCTGCAATCAGTAGAACAGGAGCAGTCTTTTTTCAACCTTTCTTCTCTCGTAACTTACTTCCCCAGATTGCTCTCCTTTTGTGATCTCCATAAAACACGCTTCAAGAATGTTCTCTTCGTCTTTCCTCTTTCGCATAGGAGAACTGGAATTTGAGCTTCTTTCGCTTCCACTTTCATTACCTTCACTTTCATTTCATTAGAATATTACCACCTTTGTCATTTTCAATACCTATGACTTCTTCAATCAGCCAGGATTTAGCCTGCTCTTTTTGATCTTGTTGAAAGAAAGATAACTTATGCCGCGGATCTATTGCAGTCGCAGTCACATAAGCCCTGTTTTTCATTATGTTCAAAGACTTCCCATCATTACTCTCCGACAAGAAACGCGCTCGAAGAGAAGTCAGGAGTTCTCTCTTTGTCGTTTGAACACCTTGGTCATCATGGCCAATCTTTGAAACAAATCTTTGTAAAATACAAATGCTTGGGATTACGGAAGACAAAGTTGATTTTTCCGAACTCATTTCCTGAGTTAGTTGGAAGAATGGTTTTAATATTTTAAGGAGATTTCGTATCAGTGTCCACTCGAAGGATGTGATGGTAGGTAATTTACTACGATCAGCCAAATACAATTGCACTGGAATTTTTAATTTATATAATCTTTCTAGCATCAAGTATGCACTGTTCCAACGTGTTGGGACATCTTGAACCAATAGGAGAGGCTTAAGATTTTGCTGCACTTGAATGTGTTTGAAATTGTTACAGGCCAAAGGAGAATGATTAAAGTGAGTTGCAAGACGGCGACTTTTTGCAAGGATATAAATTACACTCCTCTGAACCATAATTGAGTCACTAATAACCAGTTTGAGTAAATGAATGCTGCAGTGTATTGAAGGTATTTCAGCCAGGTCACTACCAAGAGCCATATTACTAGCTCCATTCCCTCACCAATAAATTCCTCTTATTTGCATCAAGATCCCAATTATCCCACATACAGGGTGTCCCGTAAGTCTGGACCCATAGGGCAAAATTAATAAAATTACAAAATAGTCCCAGTTTCGCTGGACATGCGTCGAAGTGACTTCCTGGGACTGACAGCGAAGCTAGCCAACACATTGGTACTGGTTTCGTCTTCCGTAACAGTCCTTGAAGTTCCTCTGCGAGGCTTGTCAGCTACGGATCCAGTTTCCTTAAATTTGGCTATCAACTTGCCAACACATCTGTGTGTGATTGGTGCGCGGTCTGGATGCATATTGTTGAATTCTTCGGCCACTTCCCGGTGACTGCGGGTCCCGACCAGCAAAATAACTTGAACTCTCTCCTCTCTAGTCAGTGACATGGTTTACCTGCAACATAATAAAAAAATATACAGGGTGTGCCGTAAGTTTCCATACATAGGAAAAATAAACATTTTTTTATGGACAACCATTTTTATTTATATAATATGCTCTACATGGTTGCCATTGTTTTGAAAACACATTTCAATACGTGTTCCCCACTGTTGATGAACACGCATTAGCACAGTTGACGTTATGCTTGTAATGGCGTTGGTGATACGTTCCTTTAGATGATTTATGTCTCGTATCTTTTCCTGATACACCATGGCCTTCAAGTGCCCCCAAAGATAGAAATCAAGGGGGGTGAGATCTGGGGATCTGGGAGGCCACTCCACAGGACCACGCCGACCAATCCAAGCATCCGGAAACTGCTGATCCAAATACCGACGCACGTGAAGACCATAATGAGGTGGAGCTCCATCTTGCTGGAAGTAAACTGGGAAGTTACCTTCCTCGTTTAGCAGGGATGGAAAAATCTCTTCTTGCAACATGTTAAGATACCTTTCGGCATTAAGATTTCCACTGACAAAAATTGGTCCAATAATTCTGTCACCCCATATCCCGGCCCACACCATCACTTTACCGGCACCTTGCATCTTCGTCGGACTCAGCCAGTTAGGGTTAGCATTACTCCAATAACGTATGTTTTGCCGATTAACCTCTCCATTGACGTAAAAATTTGCTTCATCAGTAAACAAGATCTTACGTCAAACGCATATTCTTAGGGTATCGAAACATAAAAACAAACGTTTAATTTTTCCTATGTATGGAAACTTACGGCCCACCCTGTATTATAAATCCCTATGGGTCCAGACTTACGGGACACCCTGTAGAGCGAAACTTTTCAGATATATTCTTGCCAGTATACGACCTTGAGAAATGAGAGGCATGTAGCACAGCATCATATCTTTCAAAATCTTTACTTATCCAGTGACCCGATAATGATAAAAACTTTCTTGAGAGGTTGTGCATGTCCATTGTCCATATATCTGAAGAAAAGCTGACATGCTTTACTTCTTCCAGCTTCTGAGCAATTTTAGACTTGAACTCATTATAAAGACGAGGAATTATAGTATCAGAGATGTACCTTCTGCTCGGTAAGAGATATCTGGGTTGGAGGTAGGCCATTAGATCAATAAAACCATCATCAACTAAAGTAAATGGCTGCTTGTCCAAAGCCATCATCATGCCAATTTTACGGCGAATCATCACAGACATGGAGTCATTGATGTCCCAAATTTTTTTAGATGAAAAGCTTTCCTCTATTGAGATCTGCTTACTCATTTGGTCCATTTTCTTTTCTTTCAGAGTACTACCAGTAGAAGTTGATGGTCTAGCCCGTATTCTATCTATGCCTATTCCCTTTGATTCAGTCGCAGCTATTCTTTTTTTGTCATTTTCATTTTTGGCTCCAGCATACTCTTTTGGGTGATTAATCTTGAAATGATTATGAAAAGGTGTTGTGCTAAAAGACTTTTTGCCACCTTTCTCCGTCCCACGTTTGATAATCTTTTGGCAAATATTACACTTTGCAGTGATATCGCTAGGATCATTTATTGTATATAGTGACCACACAAAACTTGTCATGATTAATACTTAATAGTTTAATATAACACAAGAACCTGAAAGAGAACAAAACAAATAAACATCTGAATATACTTAAATTATATATTATTTATCATATTTGGGGGAGCGCTTGCCCCCAATGCAAAACAAAACATAGCAATATGAATGTAAAAATAATACGGTACCTAATAATATATATCAGGCCGGATAAATATAGCCATATCCGGCATATCCGGTATCCGACCGGATATTAAAAATTCATATCCGGTGCACCCCTACTCAAAACCGATCACCCCTGCTTCAACGCAGCCTAGGTGGTTCAGTCGGGACATCGCTTCGGCTATCCGATATAGGGAAGCTGCGTATAGGATGGCGAAGACCAATCGCTCCCATGAGAACACTGAGGCATATGTCCGCCTGTGCAGGGAAGTGAAGGCGAAGGTTAGGCTAGCCAAACGTAACGAAGAACTCCGGGTGGCAAGCCTCTGCAAGGGGAACCCTAAGGAGTTCTTCAGTTATGTTAATAGTAGAAAGCCCAGTAGAAGCATGATAGGCCCGTTAAAGGACCCCAGCGGCGCGCTGCGGACTTCCAACGCGGACATCGCTAATGTGCTGAATGAGTACTTTGCGGGAGTGTTCACCAGGGAGGACACCCGCGTCATCCCGAGCCAGGCGTCAGGCACGAAGGTGCTGGTCTGGATAGTGTTCGGTATACCGCGACAGTCGTTGCTGATAGAACAGACAAACTGAGCTCCTTTAAGGCTCCTGGGCCAGACCAGTTCCTCCCCAGAGTCTTGCGGGAAGTGCGAGACCAGGTGGCTCTCCACCTGGCTACAGTCTTCAACAAATCGTTGGAGACGGGCCAGGTGCCTGGTGACTGGAGGGAAGCCAACGTGACCCCTATCTTTAAGAAAAGGGGTCACGAAAGTCCAGGGAACTATCGTCTCATTAGTCTCACTCCGGTTGTAGGTAAATTATTAGAGGGGATAATAGCGGATAGGATCGTTAACCATTTGGATTCCTACAAGCTGCTTGGGGACTCCCAACATGGGTTTAGACGGCATAAGTCGTGTCTCACCAACCTGCTCGAGTTTTTCTACGTCATGCGGAGTGAGTATGATAAGAGTAGGGCGATTGATATACTTTATCTCGACTTTCAGGAAGCCTTTGATTAGGTACCTCGCCGTCGGCTAATGGCCAAAGTCCGCGCGGTGGGTATCGGTGCGGAAGTAGGTAGCTGGATTGGAAACTGGTTGAAGAATAGGCGGCAGAGGGTTGTAATTAAAGGAGCTAGCTCGGGTTGGGCCTCGGTCACTAGCGGGGTTGCTCAGGGTTCCGTTTTTGGGCCACTGTTGTTTATCATTTACTGACATAAATGATATCGACTCTGGCATCGTCAGTAGGATCGCCAAATTCGCTGATGACACCAAGCTTGGGGACAATGTTGCGACGGCCGAAGCGATCGAGCAACTGCGTGCGGACCTATATAGGATAGGAGAGTGGTGCCAAAAATGGCAAATGCCGTTTAACTTGGGTAAATGCAAGGTGATGCACATTGGTTACGCCAATCCCAAGTCGGACTATTCCATGTTTGGGAGTAATATCGAGGCCACTGATTTGGAAAAGGACTTGGGTGTGTTAATTAGCAGCGACCTTAAGTTTACCAGACAGTGCGCAGAGGTGGAAAAGAAAGCCCAGAAGCTGTTGGGTTGTATGAGGAGGCAATTTCGATTTCGGAACAAGGAGATTGTGCTCTCTCTATACAATCCTCTGGTTCGGCCGCACCTGGAGCATGCTGTGCAGTTCTGGTCGCCCACCTTCAGGAAAGATATTGAGAGGCTGGAGCGAGTCCCAGGGCGAGGGCCACAAAGTTAATCCCTTCCGTCAGGCATATGGGCTATAATCGACGCTTAGGCGCCCTGAATTTGTTTTCGCTGGAAACTCGGAGGCTGCGCGGTCAACTCATCGAGGTTTTCAAGCTCTTACACGGGTTCAATGATGTCGCTTTTAGAAGCATGTTTAGTTTAAATGATAACTCAACTCGCAACAATGGTTGGAAGTTGGAATTGAAACGGTTTAGCACTAGTGTGTGTGGGAATTACTTTACCTATAAGATCTGTGACTCGTGGAACAGGTTACCTTCAGAAGTTGTGAACAGTTCCTCCGTGGATCAGTTCAAGAAAAGGTTAGACCGAATCTTGCACACTATTTGAGGGTGTAGGAATTTTTCCCTGGCACCCGTTGCTATTGGTACCTCCTCGGTATGGGCCGCAAGGCCTTTTGAAGTACTCATTTTCCTTTAACTCCTTGTAACTCTCTCTGTCTCTCTCAGAGTGGGTTAATGTAACTAACGATGTTCCGCAAGAGTCTGTTTTTGGACCAGTACTTTTCATAATATACGTTTACGATCTTGATGTCAATTTCGTGAGTAAAATTGTTTAAATTTGCCGACAATACTAAAATTACGGGTAAAGCAATTAGTTTATTAACAGAGAGAATTTACAGCTCGATCTTGACAATTATTACATTGATAATTATAATTATAATTATAATTACGTTGATTAGATGACTGCTTTGCTGAGTGATCTTGATGCGTATATATAGCCAGGGTTGTCAAGTGTCCTTATTTCTAAGACCAAATTTGTTCTTATTTCTCAGTTTTTAAATTTTTCATTTGATTTGGTTATCAGGATAAAATGTTAACGATATATTATGGATATTATGGATATTTTTGGGAAAGAATTCTCACTTTTTGGAGTTGAGGTTCTGATTTATTTTTTTTAGACTTGAAAACCCTGTATATAGCTCTAAACAGAAATCTATCGGAGGATTTTAACAATATGTTTAACAGGAGATTAAGAGAAATTTAAAAAAATAATTACATTGACTTTTCCAAAATGTTTTTAAGCATGAATCCACCATTACTTTATTTATATATTTTGGTCAAAACATACAAAATTAAAAATCCCCAGAGACCTATTGTTAGCTCTATAAACTCCGTAACCTAGACGTTATCTAAATGGCTAGTCAGTTTATTAACCCCTTGAGTTGGATCTATTTCCAAACTGCCTATTGTAAATAGCATGAATGTTATTAAGAAACGGAAGTTTCCAAATTATCCCAATTTCGAACCGATTATTTTTTATGCATGTTCGTTATTCACAAAAGTCCCTGTTGATGACGTGCGCGACTTTCTAAAAGATAAGATTTCCGAGTATTATTTCTCTGTTGAACCCAACACTCTTATTGAATTAACTAAACTTTGCGTCAAAGGTTGTAAATTTCAGTTTGAAGATAAGTTTTATGCTGTGTCGTTTAGATTGTTGACGATGGGAAACCCTCTCTCACCCGTTTCAGTTAATTTATAAATGAATTTTCTTTTAAAATAGAATTTTACCCACTATTGTTAATTTCAACATTGCTTGGTACCGGTATATAGATAATGTCTTATGCCTTTGACCTCGTAATTTGAATGTTGATGAATTCCTTGAAGGTTCAGTAGTTTAGTTCTACTGTAGCTGTAAAATTTACTGTTGAAAATGAAAATGACAAATGCTTATCATTTTTAATCTAAAATTTCAGAGATGCACAAATCAGTTCAGATTTGAAATTTTTCACGAACTTACTAATAATAAGTCACTAATAACTAATAATAACTAACTAACAATAACACTAATAACTAACTAATACTCCCCCTCGATAAAATCTTTGAATTTTTATTTATGTTTCTCAGAGCATTTAGAGTTGGTAATCCTGATTCTGAGTCATGCAGTATTATGAACATTGGTATTAAACTATGTCATCCTATTCCATTTCTAGAAATTTGTTTAAGAAAAGCTAAAAAAAAGAGGTATTATAATAGTGCAATTGAAAAAGAATTTGATCATAAAAATATCCTCAGTATCCTTAAACATTTTCCAAACTTACTTAAAACAATTGGCATTAACGTAGTCTTTAAGTATAAAAATACTGTTAAATCTCGCCTAATAAAGAACAGCCCACATAATGCAACAGAATCTGTCAACTCGATTGGGTGTAAACAATGTGACTCACTTTACATAGATCAAACTAGAAAAACTTTAGACGTTAGAATAAAACAACATAAATATGCGTGCAAGACGGCAAATAATTCTAATATATTGTTTTATATATAATATATATATATAATTCTAGTATTAATTGGAAGAGTTCTAAAGTTCTTGTTAAATATTAAGACAAACTGAAAGGTACATTCTGGAACGTGCATTCATCTATTTTATAAATAATCTCAATAAGAGTTCGGGAACGTATAAAATGGACCACATCTTCTTAAAATATCTTTTTCCTTTAATTAGTACTAGTTAATTTTTTGCTAATCCCTCCTAACTATTTAGTTTACGCTGTACAAAGACATGTATTTCCGACGTTTTGCCTTTTTCCTTCATTCCCTGACAAACAAGGCGTGTACTGCTGAATACACGAAAGGCTTTCCTTGGAATTCCTCTTTTCCTGTAGGTATACATCATTATTTATATCACGTGTTTAATTGTGAAATTCATCCCATATACAGGCTGTCCCAAAAGTCATGCCCCATAATGTACAACATCATATACTGTAAACCTTTGAGGCATGACTTCTGGGCCACCCCATATATATATATATATATATATATATATATATATATATATATATATATATATATATATATATATATATATATATATATATATATACTGTATATATATATAATCAATCATGCGATCTAGCATTCCTATGTTCGAACGGTATCCATGTTTGTGCCATTAGAAGTTCTTTCCAAGAAGCGAATGTCCCCTAATTTGATACCCTCAAAGTACAAACAAGACAACCAACGGTTTAGATTGTTTTGAATTTTACCGGAATTATTCCCATTTTCCCCTTTCCCAATTGTCATGGAAACCATGGTAATTAATCTCAACCCCATTTACCCACTTATAAATCTCATCAGATTATGCATCCCCATGCATAGTTTAAAACCTTTGTTTGTACTTCCTTACCCATTTACTTAGTTCATCCCCAAATGCACCCATTTAATTATTACTATATATTAGTTTTTTCTATGCAGGAAGGAGGGGCCAAGGGCGAGTGCCCCATATATTTGATTAACAGTTCCACTCACTCTTGTACCATGGCTGTAAACTCTTTATTACGGTGCTCCTCTAATTCATTTCCTCTTATTTCTTCCTATAATGACTTACACATCCGAATTAACTAACTATAACGTATTAATTGTGAATTAACGTATATTGTATAATGTGACGGACGATAACGTTATAAAGTGAATTAATTCCTTTCGCATTTGTCATATCTTGAATACTTACTCTTCTAACTGACATCTTTTACTATTCATTGCATGATAACTACCCAATAGTTTATACTATTATAAGTCATTATTCATCTGTTGTGGCTTGTCTAATGTACAGGGTGTCCCATAATTCCGGTCTCATAGTTTATTTTAAATTAAGTTTACAAAAGTAATACATTACAGCTAAAACAAATGTTCAAATTGACGTCTTGTTTTGGAACTTTTTTTTTGTTGCAGGTAGAATAACACGCAATAGCCTCTGGAGGCCTTTTCCTCAAGAGACCCAAAAGGTCCCAAAATAAGACATCATTTTGAACATTTTAGTTCTAATGTATTACTTTTGTAAATTTAATTTAAAATAAGTTTTCCTATGAGACGGGACTTATGGCACACCCTGTATATACATACGTTGTCGGCCATGTTCATTCACACGTTAATATTCTTTCTTGAATAGATTAACGTTAAATTAATTAATGTCTTTCTCTTTACTGTTATCAATTCTTGATTTTAGCCACAACGTAAATTATTCTTTAAAATATTTTCCATTATTCTTGAATTATTTATTAATTTATTTAGTCCGTCATTTACCTATTATCTACCTGTGCCCTATTGACCTATCAGTCCATGTCTACTTGTATTCACCCAGTTTACGTACACAACGCTCTCCCCGACGTATGTGTACTTTCAGTTTATATACATATCTGCTTGTTCATGACTATGTACGTAAATGTCCGTACATGTAATTACGTTACCTCTCGCAAAATTCTCGTTGGTGCCTAGGCGAGTGTTCGAATTCCGATGACGTCACCAAAAGAGAGCTTCTGAGTCTGAAACCTTCTCTTTTGTTTTGCTCATAACTCATAACATTATTACGTGATATGTTGTATGTATGTTGTCCATGTTATTTATGCGTTATGCTCCTAATCCATCTTTCCTTATACGTCCCTGACAACCGAATTAACTCCTAGAATAATAGTCACAATAGTTAACTCTAAAGCTATAGCATAGTTATGAATTCCCTTTAAATTATAGAACAAAGAATAACTCGGAGCTATTGAAGAATAGGGACCCCAGCCTTCTTTAGTTAGCTTTATAAGGCTAACTAACGAAAATATCATGACCTAACCTAACCAATCGTCAAGGGCGTACAGTTAACCTAACGATTGGTTAGGTTAGGTCGTGATATTTTCGTTAGTTAGCCTTATAAGCCTAACTAAAGAAGGCTGGAGTCCCTATTCTTCAATAGTTCCAATAACTCTCCTCCAATTATAGTGTACTAAAATTACAATGTACTTAACAATATATTCAAGTTGTACTCATTTTTGTACAACTCGACATTATGTCGCCACCCAAGAATGAGTACTTTGCATAATTTTTATCTTTTTTTTATTTATTTTCTTAGTTTTATTTTGGAATTTTTGAAAATTCTCTTCTCTGTTTAAATTGCGTTTACCATCAAGAATTCTTCGAGTCTCCAATTAAAGGAGGAAAGTTAACCTTCAACTGTCTCCAAGTTTTAGACCTAATTATTTATATGTATTGTAAATTGTTTCATTCCTATCTGAGCCTTAAACCAAGGAGGTTGAACTTCCTCCTTTTCAATTTATGCCTTTGCCTTAGCCCTTGCCCGAGAAGGTCGAACCTCTTCCCTATAAAATTCCTGTCCAAAACCTGACTATCAGCGGTAAAAAGAGGCTTTAAATTTTGTCTTTCCCTTCTGTGGTTCTTTCTGTAGAAAATCGTCCCATAAACGTCCTGAAGAGTGAATTACTGTAAGATTCACGTGGAACAAAACTCTATTTTATTTCGGTTCTTCATTTTATTTTGTTCACCCTGTGTCGTAAATCGTTTCCACAACTTAACTTCGAGAACCACACACTAGGATTCACCCTCGTCCCAAAATGCCACTGTACCTTCAACCATAGTGCGGAAAGCGGTCCGCATAACATATATATATATATATATATATATGCACTAGAATCACAAAATAACACGTGACCTTATTAATAAGCAAACAACCACAAGGAAAAGGAAACACAAAGTCCGATCGCTTTCGTGATATATTCACATTATCAAGGAAGAACAGAAAATAGGAAATATTTTCTGTTCTTCCTTGATAATGTGAATATATCACGAAAGCGATCGGACTTTGTGTTTCCTTTTCCTTGTGGTTGTTTGCTTATATATATATTATATATATATATAATTATAATATATATATATATATATATATTAGTGATGGGACGATTGTCATATTTCATACAATCGCTGTTGCGATTGCGATTGCGATTGTCAGAATTTGAAAATCGCGCGATTGCGATTGCGATTGCGATTGCGATGTTTTAGCTTTAGCCTCACATAACGCTCATTTATGCTTTAAATATACCTAAACGCGTTACCTACCATAGGGTTAGCTTGATTTTTTAACATTCCAATTTTACATAGAGCAAATAAAGAGGTTGTACTTATTGTTATTATTAAACCAATTTTTTATTCTGTTTTCAACTAATTCGCAACCCGTTTTCATTTCTGTTTTTGACTTATTTATTATTTATTTATTATTCCGTATTGTTGTTAACTAAACTTTCCTTTAAGTACGCATGAAAGAGCAGCTTTCATAGCAACTTTTGTAGAGATTTAAATCTTTTGTTCACAATCGCAAACAATCGCACTCATTAAATGCGATTGCAATTGCGATTGCGATTGTAAAAAATGTGCGATTGTATCGCGATTGCGATTGCGATTGCGATGCATCGTCCCATCACTAATATATATATATATATATATATATATATATATATATATATATATATATATTAGGGTGTCACTTAAATGCAAAGTTTGAAATTTTCATGCTGACACCCCGCGAATCTATTCCATTGGTAAAAAAAACATGGTGACTGAAAAAACTTTTTATTTGAATAACTATAAAAGGTCGCCCCCGCCTTCCAAAGTTTAATGCTTGCGCGGCGTCTCCATAATCGTTCATTAGATATCTATATATCTCTATATATGTGTGTGTGTGTATCTGTGTGTGTCTGAATATCTGAGAAATAAAGTGAACAATACTTAACGATTCACCGTTTCTCATTTCAGCTACGTGATTTCTGGTGATGGAAACCCGGAAGTGTACACCTATTAGGGGCAGCGGTTGATGAGGTGAAAGGATGCAAGCTTCCTTCCTACAGGCAAGCATTCGGTTACTTCCTTTACCTTCACCATGAAAAGAAAATGACAATACATGACGCGTTGAGGAAGTCACTTCGAGCAGTGATGTCCTTCTGGGAGAAAGCTCACATTCCAACCAGACTCGAGACACACTGCGTCAGCAAACTGGATAAAGTCTTCGAGGAGTGGAAAGGACTCAAAAAACACGCCTCAAGGACGAGCGATTCACACAAGACGAAAGAAAAAAGAATTCATTGAACGCCTCGATCGTCTCTTTGACATCGCCCACGCTGATTGTGAGAAATTGGTCAAGTACCCAGAGGATTGGGAGTTCCTTCAGCAGCAGCGCCAGAAAGGACGTCCAGGTTCAATGGCAGGTTTGGACATGACCCATCAGCGCCAAGTCAAAGATTGTACTCGACGTCGGGAGGAAGAGGAGAAACGAAGAAAGCGATCAGCAGCTGAAATGGAGGCAGTATCCAACGAAGCGGTTTTGGAGTCCTCATCCTCCAGCTCAGATGATAGCGAAGAAAAAGGAGCATGTGGTGGTTCGTTAGCGTCTAAACAAAGAGCAACGAAGAACATCATGACATCGGAATTGGCGGCAGCGCTTGATCGCACGCAACTCTCGTCAAGAAAGGCCACATATCTGCTGTTTGAGGCAGCTTCCAGCTTAGGGCATGATGCTAGCGACTACAACATCAATCGTGGATCCATTCATCGTCAGCGTGAAAAATTCCGTACCCTTAAGGCTCGGCAACTGAAGAGCGAGTTCCAAGGCAATAGTCCGTTGACTGTTCACTGGGACGGAAAACTCATGCAAGATCTGACGTCACGAGAATATGTTGACCGCTTACCTATTCTTGTATCTGGCTCCGGGACAGAGCAGCTCCTCGGGGTGCCAAAACTTCTGTCAGGAACCGCGCTGGCACAAACAAATGCCATCATAGATTGCCTGAATGAATGGGGAGTGACCAATCATGTCAAATCTATGTGTTTCGACACAACCGCGACAAACACAGGCCACCGTGGAGGAACTTGTGTTCTTCTGGAAGAAAAAGTTGGACGTGACCTGTTACACTGCGCGTGCAGACACCATGTACTGGAGTTGGTGCTACAGGCGGCATTCGCAGCATCGCTAGATTCAGTATCTACCGGTCCAGAAATTCTGCTTTTCAAGCGCTTCCATGATTATTGGACCCGCATTGACCAGCAACAGTTCCAAACTGCGGACACAGATGCATTCACCAAAGCAGCTATTTTTAAGCATAGAACGGAGCTCATTGAGTTTGCAAAATCACAAGCACTTCAAGTTCGTGATGACTATCAGGAATTCCTCGATCTTTCCGTCATCTTTCTTGGAGGAGTTCCATACAAGGAACTAAACTTCCGCGCCCCTGGTGCTATGCACCGGGCGAGATGGATGGCTAAGGGGCTCTATGCCATCAAGATCTGGCTCTTCCAAAGACAGTTTAAACTGACGAACACTGAGGAACGCGGAATTCGAGATATCTGCCTCTTTTCTGTTCTAGTTTACATGAAAGCGTGGGCAACAGCTCATCTGTCCATCGAAGCTCCGCTGAATGATTGGGAATTGATGAGGACGCTCCTTCGATACCCGCACAAGAAGATCTCTGATGGTACCACCAAGAAGCTGTCTGCGCACGTGTGGTACCATTCGAAGGAGGCGGTGGGTCTGGCGTTCTTTGATGAGAGGATATCGATGGAAGTGAAGTGCAGCATGGTTGCAGCGTTAGATCAAGAAGCCCCTCACATGCCGCCAAAACGACCTTTGGTTCTTGATACTATGTTCCTCAGTGACAGCAAAGGACTGGAGCAACTGATCACAAAGAACACCCGAGGATTCTTCTCAAAACTTCAGTTGCCAGATTGCTTTCTGCTCCACCATCCCAGTTCATGGACGTCAAACTCTGAATACGTGCAAGCTCGGGATGTGGTCTCCAAACTTGCAGTGGTGAACGACAGAGCAGAACGGGCCGTGGCTCTGGTGAAGGAGCTGAACGGAAAGTTGACAGTGAAAGAAGAACAGCTCCAGTTCCTCGTTCAAGTTGTCACTGACCACAGAAAGCAACACCCAGCTCCGAACAAATCAGCATTAGTGAGGACGCGAAAGAACTAATCACTGATCAGCATATGAGCACCAATTATTCTGCTACTGTATATGTATTTTATTTCTCAAAGTTTGTTTTGCTTTTGTTGCTTCTCCATTTTGTACCATTATTCGCCAAATTATGTCTTCTATTTTGATTATATAATAAACTGTTTGTATTCTTTGCGTTTTTAAGTGTCTTACTTTCGTTATTTCACCAAATTGCCTTGTTTTTTATTATCTGGTTCGGCCCAAGCTGTGAACACTGAACAGCTTGTTGACGTCAACAAATGGGTCTTGTTTTCAGTGACGAGGGCGACCTTTAAATGATGACCAATCAGGACCAAATTTCTCTTCCGTATGTTTTACACCAAATGGAACAATTTTAGAGGGTGTCATAGAAAAATATCCATCGTTTAATTTTCCCCCTATTACCTAGTGACACCCTAATATATATATATATATATATATATATATATATATATATTAATATATATATATATATATATATATATATATATATATATTATATATATAGTTAAATTATATCGTTTGAGTCATTTCTGTGAAATGAATATTCCTCGCAGCATTTCATATACAATATTAAAAATTAAAATTAACATTTAAATTAAAAGCGTTCTAAAAATTTAATTTGAAACTACAGTATATTTTAATAACTTTTTATTCATTCCGTGACCACTTCAAATCACTTCAGGATTTTTAATAGTGATAATAATTGATAAGCCTTTACTGGATTCGAGCGTCTTCTCCTCAATTTCAATTTTTTGTTTCACTCAATACAATATGTTTCATCAAAAGTAATATCAGCTTGAACATGCTTATATATATATATATATATATATATATATATATATATATGTTAGAGGGAATCTGTGTAACTACGGATTTCGTGAAATCCCTAAAATATTCGGGGATTTCATATAAGGTGAAGTCGTAATATTTCGTTAGTTTTAACGAAAATATCACGACTTAACCTTACATAAAATCCCTGAACATTTTACGGATTTTATGAAATCCGTAGTTACACAGATTCCCTATAACATATTATTATATATATATATATATATATATATATATATATATATATATATATAATCCACTTGAACATGCTTTTATTATTATATATATTATATATATATATAAATCCCTCACAAAGTCTTTGCTTAATTTTACAGGATTAAATTTAATTGGTTTGGAATCGGGGACGATTGACAGAAATGCAAATGACAATTTATAATTCTGAATTTCATTCAAAACTTTCATATACTTTAAAGTGTTACAAAATAAAAAACTTTTAACTTTAGTGCCCCCTCTATTGGGGGGAGGGGGGGGGGGTGCGGGCATTCGCCTTTAGCCTCTTCGTCCTGCATAAAAAAAATGTTCGTTACATTAATAAAATTGCATTTCGGAATCCAGGTTTTCTCGTTTCTTTTTACCCTCTAAGTTACAAAAGCTGTCAGAGTCCATTTCAGTTGGTACCGTTTTTATGGGGGGAGGGGGGCTTTTTTACCGGCATTCGCTCTTGGCACCTCCTTCCTGCCTAAAAAAGAGCGTCGTTTCTATATAAGCGAAGTGAAAACATTGAAGTCGAGGGTTCGAATTACGATGACGTAAGTAATAGTAGTTAGAGCAATGGGACGTATCAATTAGCTGGATCGTTTCTGGCAGTTTCTGGCAACCTCGTCGCTGATAATATAATTAGTAAGTTACGGCCATTTTGATTAGTTTCGTACGATCGGACGTTTGACATCACTGGCGGGGATGTCACAGTAACCTCTATACACTTGTTGTAGCTGACAGGCAAAGTAAATATAAGGTCCTCAGTCAATATCACTTTTTTTATCTCTACAGTAAGATATTCAACCGAAAGATTTTCCTATTTTTGTTTGAAATCATCGGATTAACCCGATTAATTAACTGTTCGATTAATGAATATTAATCGGACAACGATTCCATTCATCGCGAATCGAGTGAGTGGTGGTTCGTATTTCAGAGTTCAAATAATGAACTATCTTCGTCTTTCAGACGGAATTTTGAAACTTAAACTTTTGGAAAGAAGGTAATTTACTGCTAAAATGACTATCAATGTTCATTAATGAATTTTCATAAACATTCGTTATGCTTTCACTATAAAAAAAAAAAGATTTGTCATTCGCCTCATTATACAATGTTTTTCCTTCAAAATGGTATTTGATGCAAGCCCTCAATAAAAAATTAATAAACACAGATATATAAATAGACATAATTGAAAGTGGTAATGATAATAATACTAATAATAATAATAATAATAAATATAATTAACGTACGTATAATGAAAAAATATATAAAATATATATATATATATATATATATATGATGGATAAAAACACGAAGGAAAGGAAACACAGAGTGGTGCTCAAGTGCTTTCGTCTAATGACATCCTCAGGAACACTGAAGTAAATAAAGAGTTCAAGACTATAATTTATATAGGTCACAAAAAAAAAATAATATATATATAATAAATATAGAAATAAAAATTGTGGGATGAGCATACAAATTTGTAAGGAAAACTACCAATTTTAGCACTTTGCCCGAATTCAACACAAGATCAAATGGATTGTTTACAACCAATTTTATAGATAATGCCTGAATGATATATAGGTCACACAAAAAAAATAAAATAAATTGAAAAATAAAAATTGTAAGAGGAGCATACAAATTTATAAGGGAAAATTACCAAAGTTTTACCACTCTGCACTTCTTGTCTAAATCCGTTCTGAACGAATTCAAAACAACGGGATCGAGTTGAAAAAGACCTTTGCTCATGTTAAAGTTATTTGTAAGTTGGATAATAGCAGACTCAAACATATTTCTATTAACAATGTTGCTAGAGTGAAACAAAACAAGCATTATTCCAATCAATACAATGGGATAACTCTGACAAATGGACAAAAAAGGGACTGGACGACTATCCCGTTCTAACGGAATGCTGATGCTGTTTTACACGCGTGTGCAAATCCTTTCCCGTCTGACCAATGTAAAAGGAATCACATTGTTTACAACCAATTTTATAGATAGTGCCTGAATTATTGGTAGGGCTATTTTTTACTGATATTTTTCACAATATTGTTATATGAAAATACTACATTAATGTCCAAAAGTTTAAATACATTAGCAATGCCTAAAAAGCCCGGGAAAAATGGAAGTACTAAAATATTCTTTGACAAAGTGCGAGTATTATTATTCGCACGATAGAAGGTTCGTTCTGCCTTGTTAAGACAATATTCCACATAAACGCAGGTGGGTAGCACAGATCACTTCCAATACCGTTGATTTTTTCCAATTCTGCATCGATGTATTCGGGACTGGCGATCCTAAGAGCGCAGAGAAACATTAAAGAAAATATGGCCTTCTTAATGGGGGTGTCATGTCCAGAGTAAAAGTGTACCTAGGACAAATTTTTTTTTTTTTTTCGATAGATACTGAACTTAAAACCTAGGCTTTCCCTATGTACACGCACATCCAAAAACGGGATTGAGTTGTCTTGTTCCACTTCTAAAGTAAACTTAATGGAAGGGACTTGATCATTTAACTGAAGGAGGAAGTCATCCAGGTCACGATTCATGGGCCAGATACACAAAATATCGTCGACGTACCGCAACCATGGGATGCCAACCCCCAGGATTCTCGGAATGTAAGTAATTTCGGAAAACTCCATATAAATATTGGAGAGGAGGGGCGACAAGGAGTTGCCCATGGCCATCCAAAAACCTGTTGATAATACTCGCTATTGAAAGTGAATTTACAGTCGTTGATGCAAAGCTTAATAAGTTCCAAAACGATGTGTGCAGGTAGTGGCAGGTCGTACTTATGTAATTCTCGGGAGAGAAAGTCAAGCATATCGTCAATCGGCACTTTTGTAAACAATGAACAAACGTCAAAACTGATCAATCTATCGTTGGTTTCAGCGCGTACATTATTCAATTTTTCATTAAGATCCATGGAATTTTTTACATGTGAATCAGAGATAGTTCCGAGAATGGGGGACAAGATTTTGACAAGCCATTTGGAGAGTTTATAGGTAATAGAGCCCACCGAGCTAATAATAGGGCGCATATGGTTACCAGGTTTGTGGGTTTTAATAAGACCGTAAAGGTAGGGAAGAGAAGGTGAAGTGGACATGAAAAGCGGAATTAAGTCCTTATGATCTTTGAGAATGCGTTTCAAGCCACTATTGAATGATTTGATGACGTTAGAAAGATGAACGAGCTGCTCCAGGACCCCGCCACATACAGGAAACTTAGGAAGAACCCGCAGGATGACGTCATCAAATCATTCAATAGTGGCTTGAAACGCATTCTCAAAGATCATAAGGACTTAATTCCGTTTTTCATGTCCACTTCACCTTCTCTTCCCTACCTTTACGGTCTTATTAAAACCACAAACCTGGCAACCCTATGCGCTCTATTATTATTAGCTCGGTGGGCTCTATTACCTATAAACTCTCCAAATGGCTTGTCAAAGTTTTGTCCCCCATTCTCGGAACTATCTCTGATTCACATGTAAAAAAATTCCATGGATCTTAATGAAAAATTGAATAATGTACGCGCTGAAACCAACGATAGATTGATCAGTTTTGACGTTTGTTCATTGTTTACAAAAGTGCCGATTGACGATATGCTTGACTTTCTCTCCCGAGAATTACATAAGTACGACCTGCCACTACCTGCACACATCGTTTTGGAACTTATTAAGCTTTGCATCAAACACTGTAAATTCACTTTCAATAGCGAGTATTATCAACAGGTTTTTGGGATGACCATGGGCAACCCCTTGTCGCCCCTCCTCTCCAATATTTATATGGAGTTTTTCGAAATTAGTTACATTCCGAGGATCCTGGGGGTTGGCATCCCATGGTTGCGGTACGTCGACGATATTTTGTGTATCTGGCCCATGAATCGTGACCTGGATGACTTCCTCCTTCAGTTAAATGATCAAGTCCCCTCCATTAAGTTTACTTTAGAAGTGGAACAAGACAACTCAATCCCGTTTTTTGATGTGCGCGTACATAGGGAAAGCCTAGGTTTTAAGTTTAATATCTATCGGAAAAAAAAAACAATTTGTCCTAGGTACACTTTTACTCTGAACATGACACCCCAATTAAGAAGGCCATATTTTCTTCAATGTTTCTCTGCGCTCTTAGGATCGCCAGTCCCGAATACATCGATGCAGAATTGGAAAAATCAACGGTATTGGAAGTGATCTGTGCTACCCACCTGCGTTTATGGAATCTTGGCTTAACAAGGCAAAACGAACTTTCTATCGTGTGAATAATAACACTCGCACTTTGTTAAAGAGTATTTTAGTACTTCCATTTTTCCCGGGCTTTTTAGGCATTGCTAATGTACTTAAACTTTTGGATATTAATGTAGTATTTTCATATAACAATATTGTGAAAAATATCATAGTAAAAAATAGCCCTACCAATAATTCAGGCATTATCTATAAAATTGGTTGTAAATAATGTGATTCCTTTTACATTGGTCAGACGGGAAAGGATTTGCACACGCGTGTAAAACAGCATCAATATTCCGTTAGAACGGGATAGTCGTCCAGTGCCCTTTTTCTCCATTTGTCAGAGTTATCCCATTGTATTGATTGGAATAATGCTTCAGTTTTGTTTCACTCTAGCAACATTGTTAATAGAAATATGTTTGAGTCTGCTATTATCCAACTTACAAATAACTTTAACATGAGCAAAGGTCTTTTTCAACTCGATCCCGTTGATATGAATTCGTTCAGAACGGATTTAGACAAGAAGGGCAGAGTGCTAAAACTTTGGTAATTTTCCCTTATAAATTTGTATGCTCCTCTTACAATTTTTATTTTTCAATTTATTTTTATTTATTTATTTTTTTTGTGACCTATATATCATTCAGGCATTATCTATAAAATTGGTTGTAAACAATCCATTTGATCTTGTGTTGAATTCGGGCAAAGTGCTAAAACTGGTAGTTTTCCTTACAAATTTGTATGCTCATCCCACAATTTTTATTTATATATTTATTATATACAGTATATATAAGTATATGTGTATATATATATTTTTTTTTAACCTACATATAGTCTTGAACTCTTTATTTACTTCAGTGTTCCTGAGGATGTCATTAGACGAAAGCGCTTGAACACCACTCTGTGTTTCCTTTCCTTCGTAGTTTTATTCATCATATTTTTCACGTGTTACTTTCGTGAAATAATTTTCATATATATATATATATATATATATATATATACAGGGTGTCTCAAAAGTCACTATCTATTTCGGTGACATTAGATGTTTTTTTTAAAAATGCTATGCTGGCATAAAGATATGTACTTCTGGTGCAAATTTGTGTATTTAAAAAAAGTTAATTGGTTTATTTCAATTTTGTGTAATTTATAAATTTTCCATTTCAGACCCATCTTGACATGCTTGAACAATTCCTCGAACATCAACTTCTTACAGATGGCATTCTTGACACAGTATTTTTTCAGCAGGATGGAGCACCGTGCCATTATGCAATAATTGTACGTGATTATCTTGAAAGACGCTTCCCCGGTCGCTGGATTGGTCGTGGAGGAACACAACCATGGGCAGCACGTTCACCCGATTTAACACCATTAGATTTTTTCGCCTGGGGTTTCATTAAGTCTAAGGTGTATACTGGTAGAAGAATTAGTGATGTAGCCGAACTTCGAAATCGTATTACCGATGCAGTTCAGAAAATAACACCTCAAATGCTGGAAAGTGTGTTCCGGGAAACAACTTATCGCTTTGAGCTCTGTAGAGACACTGATGGTCGCCATGTGGAGAGAGATAAATAAATAGCACTAATTCTTTGTGGCACTTACTTTGAAATAAATATATTTTTCATGTCTTAAACCAGTTTTTCGTAATTCCCATTATTTTTCAAAATAGATAGTGACTTTTGAGACACCCTGTATATATATATTCAGAATGTTCTTGATGCTACGAAAACTTTTTGGAATAAAAAGAAAAATGTCGACACACGTTTCAGATTTCTTACTTAAAATTCCGTTTTATGCGAACTAAGATGCCGAAGATGGCTCTGGAAGTTAAGGCCCTTGAAGGTACGAGGTAAGTTCCCCGAATAAGTGGAAAACTTTCTTGGTGAACAGGAAGCCCTCTATATAATTACATAGACAACGAGAACAGCGTTCGCATATGTTCACATACATTATATTCGCGTTTATAATGATTACGTATATATTAAACGCCTCAGACACAATTTAAGAGATTTACGACCATATGCGAGTTTCCTTCCGTGACAAGAACTTAAATCCATATAATATACTGTATTTTATGAGGGGGTTTTTCTATTCAGTGAGGTGAGGAGAGGCCGGGGGGCAAACGCGCGCGAAAACGCCTCCCTTACAGCGATAGAGGAAGTAGAAAGTCAAAATCAAGGTCCACGATCCACTTCATTAAGAAATAAATGGAAACAATTATTTATAGACACTACAGTATTATAATCGGATGTTTGGAAGTTAAAATGATTCATTTGCATTCAGAACGCCAAAACTAGGGAAGTGATTCAAGTACTTGAGTCACCTTTGATCATGGTTTTCTTCTTCCCACAAAGTAAGATTTTAGTCACTTTCATTTGAGTCACTTCACGGGAACGCACTCGAAGTGTAGAGTGGGGATTCAAGTACTTGAGTCACTTTTTGGCAAAAGGTAAAAATCGGTAAAAAATTACTTTTACTCCTTAGCGTCCAATTTTTTAAGTGTTAAATTGGTAAAATAGGTTAAATAGCGATAAACAGTATTTTATATTTTAAGTTTTTTATTAAAATAAAATCATAGATACATATTAGAAATTGTATAAAGCTTTTATATCTATGTTTGAATTATGAAATAATTTTGTTTTTGTGGCGCATTGACAATCCCTTAAGTGAAATTTGAAACAACCAAAGATTCTGCCCTTCCGAATTCGTTTTTAAATACATTGACAACAGAAGCACGTGCAAAATATCGCCCTTCCAACTGAAAGGATTGAATATCTCTCTCTCAAATGACAGCTTTTTTACTTTTCTTTTTATTTGCATACTTTTAATAGACGAGAACTCTCGTGAGTTTAAACCCCTCCTCAAAACCCCTCCTAATAGTTTTATTAAAGTATTTTGGGAAACCACACTTTTTCCTCCTTTCATTCATTCTTTTGTTGCTTCCCTATTTTTTGTTCATTACTAAAAGGGGGGGGGGAGGTAGTTAATTAAAAGAAAGCAGACGTAGTAATGTTTCCTTTGTCACTAAATGTAGTAGGAGGCGTTGGTCGGGTCTGGTATGACCCGAGCGCTGTACTATTTTCTTGCTCTCTTGACTGACAATACGCTATCTGTGATTAAAAGAAAACGAATATTTCGCATTAGGCTTAATAAATGCACACTTACACTACCCGCAACATATTTACATTTACACGGCAATGCATACTTACACTATCTTACACGGCGCTGCACACTTACATTATCCGGTATAACAGTAACAGAGTTCTGTATCACTTATAGAACCACTTAAAAGATAAGCACTGTATCAATAACGGTAATTTGCTTTTGATCAGCTAGTACTGATCATCGACAATGTACTAATTTATATTCTAATGTTTCGAAAATGTCCAGCTAGAAGTCCACCTCATTTACTCCCATAAACGTAAGTAAAACACAACTGATGATATCGTCAACTGATGAGAGAGCGAGAGAGTTACAAGGACAAGAGGAGGCCTCTTTCACTAGAAAGTGCCCTCCACTCGTTGAGGTTCCTGTTATTAAACGGGTTCATTTTTTACTTATTCTAGCAGTAGTAGAAGAATCGATAGAAAAGTATAAGAGAGAGAGAGAGAGAGAGAGAGAGAGAGAGAGAGAGAGAGAGAGAGAGAGAGAAAACTGTGTATGTGCATTGTGCATGTAATTAATGTGCACGCTTGTGGTCTCAGTAAATTATAATTTGTTTCAATTACACGAACTGTTTATGTTGCAAATGATAATACAAAAACGAATATTAGTTTCCAAAGGACTGGACTGTTTTCGCTTGATAAATTATAATTAAAAGTGGAGTTTTGTAGCTCATCTTATTTACTTCAAAGTAATTTCTCAAAGTCCGACAGTAAAGAGCTAATTCGGTTACAGTTTATATCATAACAGATAATAAATTATGTTAATATTCTAATAACAAGGTCTTTGCAACTGCGAAGCAAAACGTTCTCGATGCACGTTTTGCAAACGTTTAGTTTTGACGCCGTTAAACTTTAATCATGGTGTTTGTTCAGTTTCGAGTCAATAATAATAAAACAAAATTCATTAAGTATAACACGTGAATGAGTTGTTATACGTGACTTATTTCTAACAAAGATTGTTCCCAAAAGCATTTCATGAATAGATGAATTAATTCGTTGTTGGCACCGCATTGGACGGACGGAATACTCAAAACACTTACGGAAAATACCAAGATTATCAAAGTTTTCATTAGTGAATAAACAGTGGGAAAGAATACTAAAAAAAAAATCATATTCTTTCGAACAAGTCACATGGGCGAGTCGATAACATCACGGTTCGCAAAAGTTACAATTTTACAGAAAGAAGTTCCAATCCCAAGTTCGAATCCCGAGTGAGACCAAACTTTGAGACGCTGTATTTGTAAAGCATTTATCGTTAAAGCTGAATTTACTGTTAATACTGTATTTTGTTTTACGTGACTGTAGTTCAAATAATTTGATTGCACGTAATAACAATGTAGATAAAGCTTAAATAAGAGAGAATCTAATTAACAACTGCTCGAAGAGATAGCGTCTCACGTTCAAATATTATGGTTGGCCATTAATTAATTGACTATTTTAAAGGTGAAAACCAACTATACTTATTGGTTTCAATTGTAAACGTCTTTAACCTATATTTTTCACTAAATTGAGTAAATTTAACCATTTTGTCCACGAATATTTTTCTTTAAATAAAAAGGTTTTATTTTTATTGAAAACCAAATATTTTAGTAATTATTCACTTACATTACGCACATTTTGAGTTTCATTTCCAACATTACACATTTTTGGGTTTCATTTCCATTACACACATTTTGCGTTTCATTTCCAACATTACAAACATTTTGTTTCATTTCCAACATTACACACATTTTGCGTTTCATTTCCAACATTACACACATTTTTAGGTTTCATTTCCAACATTACACACATTTTAGATTTCATTTCCAACATTACACACATTTTGGATTTCATTTCCAACATTACACACATTTTGGATTTCATTTCCAACATTACACACATTTTGGATTTCATTTCCAACATTACACACATTTTGTTTCATTTCCAAGATTACACACATTTTGGGTTTCATTTCCAACATTACACACATTTTGTTTCATTTCCAACATTACACACATTTTGGGTTTAATTTCCAACAACTAAACTAAACCTATATAAACATGTGGAAGCATTTGTAAAAAAGGTTGCATTTTAGTACAATACAAATTATTATTTGACTTTTTGACTGTGACTAAAAGGGTTAAAAACTGACCATGAGAGAAAATATCAGTGTCTGTATTAAGGTGGTCCCAAAATGGAGAGTGAATTTTTTCTTTCGATTTCTCACAATCGGAAGCCGGCTTTTTGATCTACTTAGTTAAAACCTACAGTATTTAGTATGAAATTTGAATACCAGTGATTAATATTTAGAGGTAGCAGCACCGGCTGACTGAAGTTTCTCCCCTGAGTGATTACGCAGGGACATATTGTAAGTACTCCGTACAAGTCTCAAATTGATGTAACACGTTCTGCACTACTTAGTCTCCTATCAGGTTAGATTAGACCTTAGTCAGTTTAATATTCAATTTGCTTGTGTATACAGTCGACGGATCGAGTCCATGCCTGGCTGTGGTTTTCAGTGTTCGATTGAAGTGAACGACTATGTGATGGTTTCCTTATCGTGAAATCAGACGAAAAATAAAATGAAGTCTGGTTTGAGGGTCAGACGACAAATTGCATTTCTTTGGACAAGTTGCCCTCAAAGTGTCAAGCTCTGTCCTTGATTTTCTGTCATCATACAGAGCTGAAAAAGACCCTTTAATGTCGGAATTTTTTGCAGGCGTGTATTTGAAACGTTACCAATTTGTAGCGGTTGTCCTTTTATGGTGGTTAAAGGTTGCTGCGCTGAAGTTCCTCCTCGTTCCAAGTTTTGGCAGAAAGAAAGAATCCCGATGGCTTATGAATATGATACCGTCAAAAGGCTTCAAAAACTTCATGTTCAGTAGCAAAATTTTAAAAAGAGTATCTCGAAGACTTCCCTTGCTACTCTCCAGTGCAGGAAAGTTTTTGAAGATGGTCTCGATGACCTATTTGAAAACGCATATCGTGATGCAGTGGATCTCATCAAAATTACGGACACATAGGACAAGACTCTGTCTGCTCTTGAAGCGAGAAATGCCGAGCAATAGAAATATGAAACACTTGCTGCGAAAGCAGGGCGCAAGGGAGGAAAGGAAGACGATGGCAACGATCGATCCGGCCAGCAGCAAAATCGAGAACACGGTAAAGGACACCGAAACCTCTACAATGGACGTTGACAAGAAGCTTGCACCCTGATCGAGCAAAAGCTAGACAAGGATTCGCTCTGGTTGGCATACCGGCACCATATCCTCGAAATTGTCGTTAATGTCTTCACCTCCATCTTTGTGCCATCCAGCAGACCGGACATACCCCTCTTGAAGCGGTTTCAGCAAAAGTAGCCATGACTTCAAGGAATAGATGTCCAAGTTCGCCGCTGCCACTCTGATGGAACACTAACCACGAAATGACCATCGGGAGTTCCTGGAACTAGTCATGGTCTTTCTTGGCGAAGAACTTCCTCAGGGCATCCATTTCCACGTTCCAGGGGCTTACCACCAAGCCCGGTGAATAGCCAAGATTATTTACGCGCTGAAAATTTGGCTCTTCCAGGAGATTCTCCATAACTTTAAAAGAGGCCACTGGTCTCTAGGATTTCAATCTCTACATTTCCAAGATCTACTTGAAGGATTGGTGTCAGTTCAAACTGACCTCTGCCAGCAACCTGAGCTTCTTGAAGGACGTCCTTGTCTACAATCGTGCAGGCAGCCTCAGAAGTACTGCAGCAAAATTTCTGGTATCTCTCCGAGACCTTGGTTGGCCTGGCATTCTTTGACGATGCGGGCCTTCTGACTATTAAGAAGGACATGATCTAAGCGCTTGAGATAGAGGACACCGAAGACCTGCCAAGAGGTTCAGGACTAAGAATCCGCAAGAGAAGTAACTGAGCGATTTTGTAACGTCGCGCTCTAAGGAACTCTCTGACGTTCTTGGTGTGGACGCCGAATTCTTGAATGAGGACCCGGAAAAGTGGGAAAGTCATCCGTGTTTCCAGACGGGGCAGACCACACTCAGGAATCTGAGATCAGTGAACGACCTCATGGAGCGACAAGTGGCCCTAATTCAAGACATTGGCCCTCACATCACGCATTCCAAAAAGCAAATACAATATCTGCTCCACGTTGTCTCTGGTCACAAGGCCCGACTCCCAGACTGTAAGATATCAACGATATTCTTGCACGCCAAGCTATATTAGTGGTTGGAAGGGCAACCGTGAGAACCCTGCACTGAAGGGATAATACTCACCAAAAGGTGTGGGGATGCCGGAATCCCACGAGAAAGGTATCTCCTACTATTCTAACATGTGCGTAGAGATATTAATTTTCTCTGAGGTATTGGTTATACAGATGGCACAAAAACCGAGCAAAATGGAAATATATACAGGGTGATTTTTTACTCGAGAAGGTTTCATGGTTTCATGGCTCTTGAGTAAAAAGATTACCCTGTATCACTAGTCTAGTAAGGACTTATATTAGCCTTACCAGACCTGGCTTACCAAGGTTTGGTAAGGCAGGCCTGGTAAGGCTAATATAAGTCCTTACTAGGCTACAATCTTTAAGGAAACCTAAGTCTTTGGTCTACAGCAGGATGGAGCACCGCCACGTACTGCTTGTGAAATTCGCAACTTTTTGAGGAAGCATTTTTCCGGGCGACTAATCTCCTTTTATGAGCCAGTGGAATGGCCCCCATACTCACCTGACCTCACACTCCATGACTTTCTTTTGTGGGGTTACATAAAAGACAGGATCTCTTCTACCAAGCCTAAGACATTTGAAGACCTAAAAACCAAAGTCTGTGAGGTAATTAACAACATCCCAGCTGAGTTATTTCGAAAAATTATGTCAAGTATTTGTGTAAAGTTAAACATTGTATTAGAAAAAAATGACGATTACACTGGACATTCTGTTTAGTTAAGGTTAATAAATTCCTGTTTTACATACCTCTTGCGTTTGTCTTCGCATCCAGATTCTCTTTTTTTTTTAGCTTAGAACATTTATTTAGAAATAGGGACATTTTTGGGGGACACCTGTGTGTGTGTGTGTGTGTGTGTGTGTGTGTGTGTGTGTGTGTGTGTGAAGCACAACAGCATATTTTCTGTATTTACTTTTATAAAACTGGGAATTATCAAGATAGGAATGGAGTGCCTGTTCAACCGTGCTCATCCACAAAAATGGAGTGAGGGAATTCCTTAATGGTTTGAAGACAAAGTGATTCTGTTCACCATTTGCCTCTTGGTAACGGGAACTCTCTGTTCCTTTGACGGGGAGAAGTAAAACTTTCTTTTAGTTACCCATTGGATAAACTACCTTAATATTTTATCCGAGATATATACAGTATATATAATACGGACACTGAAATAAAACGTGCAACATAGAGAAGGATTCGTCCCCACTGAGCGTGGGCCATGTCCCAAACACATTTCTTACCACTACACCATACAGTATAGTATATATATATATATATATATATATATATATATATATATATATATATATATATACACCGGGATTTTGAACAATATAATTTTACCTTTATCAAATGTTATTTGTACAATCAATATATGTGTCCTGTATAAAATTTCATGGTCTATCTCGTGGTGAAGTTGGATTTTTGATAACTGAACCATTATTTTGTAATTCGCTGTTATACAGACAAGGGTAGAAAAACTTTCTATTTCTATACAGATACCTAATTGAGTCCAAGATTATGAGGAATGTGCCCTCCTCCATTATCAATGCACGCTTGCAACCTTGACTTCTCCCTTATCGACGGCAGTACCGCATTAAGGATTTTTTCTTGGTAATAAGCAGCAGTGATTTTCGCATTTTGATCAACAAAAACAATCTCTGACTTCCCTAACTTTGAAATAAAGATGGAAACAATGACTTTTTTTTAGAAAAATGAGGACGTTCCCTGCAAAGTCGATCTAGACTGATAGATTTTTTGTCCTGTCTTCCATAAACTTGGTCATTTTGTGTGTTTATTGATGAAGCATCCGTAAAGGTCTTCTCGTCGCTAAACCATATTTTCGACACTTCTCTGTCTGGGAATCGATCTAACAGAGCACGACATTTTTCAACTCTTGCTTACTTATTTGATGCAGAAAACTTATGAACTTCGACTCTTTTAAAACATTTAAGACCCAGATCATCTTTTACTATACGACGAACACTAGAGCGAGAAATACCAGTAGTTTTTTAAATTTCTCTAACGGACTTGTGGGTGTTGGGCCGTTCTTCTTGACTGCATATCATGGATTTAACCGTGTCAATATTTTCCTGAGTACGTGATGTTTTTGGCCTTCCACTGCCTTCTTTTCGTTTGGTCGACCCTGTGATATCGATTTTCTCCATGAGATATTGAAGTCCAGGTATCGTCCATCGTTTATTTGGAAACTCTTTCTTCATTCGTTTTGCACACCAGTGTTTCTCTTTACGCAGGTTCAATATCAATGCTTCATCTTCCAAAGAGTATTTCATTATGTTATAACTTGTTCACCAACTATAGCAGAATGATGGTCTGAAATGAAAAAGGAAATAAATTAATTATTTTGTGTAAAAATTAGAAAATTAATTATTTATGGAGAAACTGACTGTCATCTGAAAGTATCAGTTGCTGACTTTGACCGCCTTTCAATTGAGCACCATATTCTGATACCTCCCTCCAGTTGTGAGCCTGTACCTCTAACCTCCTGGGGCGTTGAATCTAGATTCAAAGCCAGCGTTTGAAAGAGTAAAAGTATGAGTACAACATATGGCCTCAGCAGTAAGATCAATATACAGGGTGAGCCACAATATTTTGTCAAAAGTTGGGTAATAGTTTTTTGCCCACCCTGTATATTATTTATTTATTTATTAAGGTTCGCACAAATGTTTTCCTTTTAAGTTAAGGCACAACTAAAGAGACCCCCAAATCCTTCTTCTTTCACATAATCGACAAGTACTGCTCATACTGTAATTTGTTCAAAAATATAATGAACAATTAACAAAAATGAACCATAAAAAATTTTTGAAAAATTTTCCGCAAACGTTTAAATAAGTGTCGAATATTTTTGTTGCCTCGATAGATGCTGTCCCCCCCCCACCCCCCGACTGTACTGACTGACCCCTATTGTGACAATTGTTTCAAATTTGTTAGTCATTCTTGGACGTCTGTCTTGGTTTTACTTTAATACCAAGTGTTTAAAGACTGCTCTGGTACCGTTAGTACCAATGGTGCCCTTTCTCATAACTATTCACTATCTTCACTATTTACTATCTAATCTTAAATCATATTTTTCAAAAGTTAAAATTATGCGCGAAACTATTCTTTTTCCCATTTTTCATTTTGGAAAGGATTTTTGGAGTGAAGGCAAAATGGGAGGAGCCGCTTCAGGCTTAAGATCTCAAAAATCCTTTAAGACTGGGAAGAATTTTAAGTCCAAAACACAAAACTAGGGCCTTTAAGAATTTAAAATAGCTTCCCAACAGTTATTTATAATTTAAAATATGCCCAAATACATATTTTTCAAGTATATATATATATATATATACACAAACTCAGAATGGTCCCCTGAGAGATTTATATGTTAAACACAGACCGTGCATGGAACAAGGAACTCTTCTGGGAAAATTAAATCCACTATAGTCCGAATAAGTAGTGGTAAATGACAAATACCATAGTTTTTCTTTTCATGATGCTAGCCCGACGTGGGCAACGGGTCTCTCGCAAAGAGATCCCATAAATATAGCTTCCCTCACCAGCTATCTGCAAAGCAGACAGGAAACCCTAGGTCCATGTCCCAAAGCTGGATCCTGTCTGCTTTGCAGATAGCTGGTGAGGGAAGCTATATTTATGGGATCTCTTTGCGAGAGACCCGTTGCCCACGTCGGGCTAGCATCATGAAAAAGAAAAACTTTGGTATTTGTCATTTACCATTACTTATTCGGACTATAGTGGATTTAATTTTCCCAGAAGAGTTCCTTGTTCCATGCACGGTCTGTGTTTAACATATATATAATTATATATATATATATATATATATATATATATATATATATATATACACAGTGCGTTCGAAAAGTCTCTCCGCAGTGCTATGTTAAACGCATATAAAATTGAAAAACTACAGTTTTCATTCAACCATGATTTAGTGATTTTATTACATAACCTTTTGATTTTACACCATGTGTTCAAAGGTTTTCCACCATTTTGCAGGCACAGAGCAACTCGTCTACACTTGTTGTCAAACACTTTTTTTAAAGTGTTGGTTGACTGCGGAGAGACTTTTCGAACGCACTATATATATATATATATATATATATATATATATATATATATTTCAACTGCAAAGAACACAGTATAATTAACGTAAAGAACGACGCTTGTATAGAAGAACATCCCGCGCAAGATGAGGAGGGAGTGCGCGGAATGTTCTTCTATGCAAGCGTCGTTCTTTACGTTATCTATCTATATATATATATATATATATATATTATATATATATATATATATATATATATATATATATATATATATATATAGATATATATATATATATATAGAGTGTTCCAAAAGTCCTACCACAAAGGTTTATATAATGTTGTACATTATGGGGCAGGACTTTTGGGACATCCTGTATATTGTATATACTGAAAAGAATTTTGCATGTTGACCGATTAAATTTATTATGTAATGGTTAATTCAGAACATATATATATATATATATATATATATATATATATATATATATAGTATACAGAGAGAGAGAGAGAGATAATGAAGATAGGACTAAAATTTTATTGCCCATAATTTAATCATAGCTTTGAAATAAGTTTGGTTTTGTAATAGATATTTACCGCGTACTAATCTTTACTACGCTTCCGAATATTATATATAGGGTGGCCCATAAGTCCCAATCGGTTATAATTAAAGCGAAAATACCCCCCCAAAAAAATCAGTCCCAATTGGGACTTATGGGCCACCCTGTAGAAATAAATTTTATATCGAAAACTTTAAAAGCATTTTTCGCTTCTTATGAAATTCCTTTACGAGAATTAGACTTAAATAATGAGATATTTTACAACACTTCATTGACTCTAATGAAATATTTACATAAAATTAACCTTAAAATGTTATATCCCATTTATTTACGGTCCGATAAAGCTTATCTTAATATCAGTGAGAGCTGTCAGACTGTATTCAAATTTCATTTTTGACCCGAGGTTCGCTTCCAATGCAAATTTGCTTAACTCGGCGATTCATGCTCGCTCGAAGAACAAAGACTGCGTGTTTCGTTTTGTTTGGTGAAACTGGAAACTTGAGTTTACTGTATATTCAGGCTAAATGTAGCTCTCTACTTTTCCCCTGGACCGTTTTATGAAGACGAGGCCCGTTCACTTTTTTAATTTTTATTTTCATCTGTGTATATTTACTCTGGGTGCTTTGGTCGCAATTTTCAGTTCCTTTGGTGGTTACTGGACGTTAAATAAAGACCAAAATTTTAAGAAAACTTCGCAGATCGAGAAGAGTTCAGTTTTACCTTTCATACCGGGATTAATTAGTAAACATTAATTATTCACAATTCACAAAAAGCACGTCATCTTTTAATAAGCAAGGAACCACAGGGAAACGAAAAATAAAACACGGTCTTGCTTTATTTTCCGTTTCCCTGTGGTTCATTGCTTATATATATATATATATATATATATATATATATATATATATATATATACAGATGGTTCACACGCAAAAGTAAATAGACACCTTCAATTTTTCCATTGTTTTTTATTCCATTGTTAATGAAAGTGAATAAATAAAATAACAGATTTGTTAAAGGAATATATTTAGAATGGTTGCTTTGTCCTTTGTTTTATGTAACGGTGACACACGTTCTGGCATTCTATTGATGAACTTTGCCATTTGTTCTTAAGGGCAATCATCGTGGTGTCTATTTACTTTTGTCAGCACTCTATATAAGTACCATAAACGTATTATACATTGATTTAATTAAAAAAATAGTTAAATTAAATTGAAAATAATGAACACTGTTCAGAAGTAGAATAAAACTAGCACAAATCTAAGAAATGACCAACAAACCCTTGAAAAGAAGATTCGAACTCGCATAAGAGAGGCGAGCATCCGAAAAAAAAAAAAAGTTTCCTGATATAAGTTAAATAATTGCCTGGAAAAGTGTCCCCAAAATAATTACTGTTCACAAATTTTATGATGACTCGCTGCCACCTTATCTATAGAGAATTATAATTACTGTTTTTCACAAATTTCTATGGTTGAATTAATGTTACAGTTTTCAGGCACTGAAATTTCGTTAATCAATGATATTAAAAGTGTGTAAAAAAGAGGAACTTAATACATTTTCAGGAACTACATTGTAGAATGATATGAATTTTAAGTCCTTGTCAAACTGTTCCTTATTTAATGCATTGCGCACTTACAGTGGAGAAATTCTGTTGTTGATAACACTTTAAACATTGTTGTTATGTTATCAAGAAATAAGAGATAAGAATATTAAATGACGCTGATTATATGTTCAAATGATTGAAGCTTTTAAAGAATTAAAACTGTTAAAGATCAAGGATGTTATCAAAATGGCTCATTTGGCTACAAATGATGTAGGATCAACGCCTTTGATTTAAATTGGGTGAATAAACACTTCGTAACTCATCAAGATATTCACTCTTATATCCGACTTGGAGTAGGTTACGGCGTACAGGTTTACTGGCGTACAGGTTTACCGGAACTCTTTAGGACAACACCAAAGTGACATGAGAGATGACATAACATTTTGCTGACGTGTTATAGCATACTCGGCTACATACCAAAAATTACTAGACTGAACGTGTCTTTTCAGTTTCCACGATGTTGTCCTCGAATCTACAGAGTTGAGTGAACTGAATAAAAATGACGGGCGACAAAAACTGGAAAAAGACATGTCCATTTCGAACCTGTCACAGACACGATTATGACAAATTGGTCACGTCACTTCAGTCTGTATTACTCCCATTAAAATCAATGTACAGAGCAACTGCGTGACGTGTTAGTGATACATACTTTCTTTTTATTCACCATTTTGTCACTTTGGTGGCGCCAGTGGCGTACGCCGGATTTTCCTAAGGGGGGGGGGTCTAAATTTTCTTTTTATTCTAAAGAAGTTACTTTTTGTCCTTAATGAACAAAAATGAAAATCAGTGTCAAAAAACAGAAATAATATTTATTTGATTATAAATAATTTTATTAATAATTAGTATTAACAAAAAATTGACTCATGTTTTTATTTAGAATATAAAATCTTACTTCTTAAGGGGGCGCCAGACCCCATGGATCCCCCCCTTGCGTACGCCACTGGTGTGTGCCCTCCTGAAAACTAGTCTCTTTTTCTTGGATTGAAATTGCGGAATCATATTCGTTGAAGCTCCGATAATAAAAATACATTTCATCGAAATGTTTTTTGAAAATAAACTGAAACTTCTTTCAATAAATTAATACTGATAAATCTTTGTATTGATGTCAGTTACGATTTAATATACTGGGTGTTCCAGAAGTCCTGCCCCCCAAAGTGCCAATATCATGTTGTACATTTTGGGGCAGGACTTTTGGACACCCTGTACATATATATATATATAATATATATATATATATATATATATATATATATTATGCATTACTTGTTTTGTTTTTCATATTTTTTCTTAATTTTTTGTATCTTCTAAACTAAACCATACTTTTATACATAAAATACTTTCGAATCGAATCGAAGGGGCGCAGTAGGGTCTACTGTACCACTGAGCTAACGGTGTTAGTTACGTGTGTGCCATTTCCCTATAAAATGATATATGTTACCTTTTAATTAAAATAAGAACCCGGTAAAGCGAGAGGTTTTAGGGCCAAACTTTAAATATACTAAAAAATTTATATGTTCCACGGTACAAATGTCGTAAAATTTAGCTGATCAATACAATTTTTTATTTTTTTTTATCTCTTTCTTCCTTTCAAAAACAAAACGCAAAGTTTCATGAAAATGCATGTTAGCACGAAATAAAAGAAACGTTCAACCACAACAAACTCTGCCTGAATGCTACTTAGGTTCCCTGGAATGAACCGTGCTCGGTACGAACGGTCTTTTAAATCCGTACAAATTCGCGAGTGTCACGAACGATTTTGTGATGATTTTCATTTCATCAAAGAACGCCTTCATTGGGAGTGGTTGTACCACTCACCAGTCATACGACATATCGAAACGTTTCTCTTTAAAATATTTATATTTCCTTTTACGAACATTGCTTAAAACACACACACACACACACACACACACACAATCCAGGGTAACCCAAAAAGGGGTTCCCAGAAATAACTTTTTCATAAATATTTTTGGCAACACCATTTTGTATTATAACCTTGGTTAACCTTGGATTTGCTTCCGCCCGAATTGTTCACTCTGACGAAGGTCAAGCTTATCACTCCACCTAAGACCTACAGTTTAACGTGGACTCTGAACCACGCCCCACCAGCAGCCCAGCGTCTTAACCACGAGGCTACCAAGGGTACCCATTTATCTACCAAGTACCAACCAATTTTTTTTGTGTGTGTAGAAGGATGAACAGCTGGGTTTTACTGTGCACCGCCTGCCGTCACCGGGTCTCGATCCCGTGGCCGATGGATTCGTAATCAGCAACGCTAACCACAGACCACCGAGGCGATATATATATATATATATATATATATATATATATATATATATATATATATATATATATATATATATATATATATATATATATATATAACCGGGTGTCCGAGAATTATCTGTACAATATTTGGCTGTTATTAAAAGTCAACCATGAAGTGTAGAAATTCCAGTGTTGTCCCATTTACAGAGAATCTCATTAAGTTTTTTCTGATACCACGTTTTGACAAGTTTTTTAGAAATGTACGCGGGTGACAGACATTGATGATTTAAAAGCAAGAATCACAGCTGCTATTGAGCGAATTGATGTGGATATGCTGCAGCGTACATGGCAACATTTGGAGTATCGATTGGATGTTTTGCGAAGCACTAATGGTGCACATATCGATGTTTGTAACAACGTTACTTTAATAAAAGAAACTTTTGAAAATACAGATTCTAAATAATCTTGTTTAAGAATTTTACGTGTGTTATCAAGAATTTTATTAAAAGATGAAATTGTACAGATAATTTTCGGACACACTGGAATTTCTAAAAAACTTGTCAAAATTTGGTGTCAGAAAAAACTTAATGAGATTCTCTGTAAAATGGGACAACACTGGAACTTCTACACTTCATGGTTGACTTTTAATAACAGCCAAATATTGTACAGATAATTCTCGGACACCCTGTATATATATTGTGTGTGTGTGTGTGTGTGTGTGTGTGTGTGTGTGTGTGTGTGTGTGTGTTTTCATGTGTTTTTGTTTGACTGTTACATATATTTATTTTTTATTTTTTTTTCCCCCTCTTCAAATATATTTTATTAAATTCATTTTGCTCCAAAAATTGCTGTTTGAAAGCATCCATTAAACTTACAAGTCATAAAATGTTGATCCTAAAACTAAATTGAAATATATATCCCCGAAAATGTAATTTTGACATCAACTCAAAAGATGTAAATTTTTTTACTCTTTACACTTTGAACTTCCAAACAAACTAATCGTAATGCAAATCTATTTTACATCACTTAACTACATTACTTTACTATTTTACATTACTTAACTATCCGTTAAAATAATATACTACCATAGTTTTAAACCTAAAAAAAATTAAGCATTCAAAACATTTTATCATCCTTTAATTTCCGGTGCTTATTTGCTAGAAAAAAAAACAGAGTAACTCGGGGCAGAGCAAGAAATAAAATCTAAAAAGAGCAGCGCAGCAGGGCTCCATAATCGCTATTTTTCACGTCAGATGTACTTTTAAAAAAAGGTTAAAAAAAAAAGAAGGTTGGAAATTTTTGTTTTGCTTTATTTTATAAATTAAATTATAAAACGGTGGGACTGGAAAGCCTTTAAAAATCGTTCGTTACGTCCAACTAAATATTAAAATAAGAGGCGCACAAAAGTCGGCCAGACGATTATATACAGGGTGTACATAAAGTCAGGATCTATTTTTGTGAAGCACTTGGAAATTATATGGAATTCAATCATAAAATGATAAAGTGGTAACATTTATTAAATAATTAAGAGTAGGATTCGACGTGACGCCCATCAGTATCCCTGCACAGCTCAAATTGTTCCGCAGCATTCTAAACACATTCTGGAGCATTTGCGGGGTTATGTTATCTGCAGCAGTTCGTATACGTGTACGTAAGTTTTCAAGACTCGTAATCTTCGTCTGATAGACGTGCGATTTGATAAAGCGCCATGCAAAGAAATCTAAAGGGGTTAAATCTGGTGATCTCGCTGGCCAAGGTCTGTTGCTTCCGCGTCCGATCCAGCGATTTGGAAAACGTCCATTTAGATAATCCTGAACAATTTTGGCATAGTGACAAGGTACTAACAATCCTATCCCCGTCGTCTATCAACATGATGTGTTCCTTGTCACTATGCCAAAATTGTTCAGGATTATCTAAATGGACGTTTTCCAAATCGCTGGACCGGACGCGGAAGCAACAGACCTTGGCCAGCGAGATCACCAGATTTAACCCCGTTAGATTTCTTTGCATGGGGCTTTATCAAATCGCACGTCTATCAGACGAAGATTACGAGTCTTGAAAACTTACGTACACGTATACGAACTGCTGCAGATAACATAACCCCGCAAATGCTCCAGAATGTGTTTAGAAATGCTGCGGAACAATTTGAGCCGTGCAGGGATACTGATGAGCGTCACGTCGAATCCTACTCTTAATTATTTAATAAATGTTACCACTTTATCATTTTATGATTGAATTCCATATAATTTCCAAGTGCTTCACAAAAATAGATCCTGACTTTATGTACACCCTGTATAATAGGGCCCTGGGAAGCTTCGAGATTCGATTTGATTTCGAATCGGGAGAGAGGATTCGATTTGATTCGTTAGCTTGGGCTCCGATTCGATATTTTCGAATCTCCATTAAGTCTGGTAAACAACATCAGTGATGTTGTTTTGAAGAACACTTTCGTAAATAAACACTTTTCTTTTTACTTAGATTATAATTCAATCTATGTACTGACACCAATCTCTTGCGCAATAACACTTTCATCATACTTTAATACCATTGTTCCTCCTCATCATCAAATACTTAATACATTTTTTTAAAGAGTTTACTTTATCCTTTGTTCTCAAGAAGATTTAATTAATTTTATGCTTATTACTAATTGTATGCAGAAACACTCGTCTAATCCATATGTGTACAGTTGATTTGATTCGAGATTCGATTTGATTTAAATTGTATTGTTTGGGATGATTTGATTTGAGATTTGATTCGAAAAAAAAATTGTGATTCCCATGGCCCTAATATATATATATATATATAATATATATATATATATATATATATATATATATATAAATTTTATTGGGGTTGTTTAACCTCCTTCGCAACATCTAAGATCATATGACGGAGGGGACCTACAGCTTTACGTGGGATCCGAACCACGGGTCGCTACATAATCTGGGCGCGGAGGACGGTCTCCCATCCAACTATTACCCAGACCCATGACTCCAGATTTGAAAAAATGTACTGGAGCACAGCTCGAATTTACTTTTTTTCCCCTTACACCACTAGATAGGTTAATGATAGTAAACTCTT
>JAJOZX010003952.1:0-67500 GCA_023014485.1 Bathynomus jamesi
TTCCCAATGAGGAAATATGCGGTTAAAGCTTGAAATTAAAAAAAATAATTAATTGAGGAGGTTTTCAGAAGGTATCGTCGCCATCCAACTGCTGCCTCTCACTCAGCTAGCTTATATTTCTGCTCGGAATCGTGCAAAATCTGTTCTTCCACTCGCCAAAAATTTCTTCATCAGATAGAAACGTGAAAAACCTAACCAATTCTAATTCTTCTTGCTCTTTCTGGCACCTAGCCAAGAACCTCTCCAACAACTTTACTACTTCTTTTTCCGCTCCTCTTTTCCATTCCGACGACTCGGTTGCCGTCTCTTCTCCTGATAAAGCTGAACTCTTCGTTCAAACTGTAGCCTCCAACTCAACCCTAGGTCACGATTCCGGTGCTGTTCCCCCATCTCTTCCTCCCTCTGACCTTATTATGTCTGAAATTAGAATGTCTTTCAAAGATTTTCTTTCTGCCCTATCTGGCCTCAACTCTAGGAAGGCGTACGGTCCTGATGGTGTTCCTCCTGTTGTCCTTAAGAACTGTGCTTCAGTGCTGACACCCTGCCCAGGCAAACTCTTTCGTTTTTCTCTCTCATCTGGTTCGTTTTCATTCAGCCTGTCCCAAAGAAGGTAACCGTTCTCAACCCCCCAACTATCGTCCAATTGCTTTGATTTCTTACCTTTCTAAAGTTTTTGAATCTATCCTTAATAGGAAGATTCTTAAACACCTCTCTTCTTACAATCTTCTTTCAGATTGTCAGTATGGGTTCCGCGAAGGACGCTCTATTAGTAATCTTCTTTCATATCTCTCTGGCTCTTAGTCATCCTCCTTTCGGGATTTCGATGAAACTTTTGCTATTGCTTTTGCTATTAATTTTATTGGTATTTGAAAAATTTAATTTTGTAATCATTAAAAACTATGACAATATATTAAAAAATGTCCCCAAATTATTGACACAACGTGCGTTGATATGTTGGCACATTTTTTAACCCCTGAGTTGAAGTAATGAGTATATTTCTACGTTACACAGTATATTCTGTGTAGAGTATACTGTGTAATGTTTATTTATACATTACACAGTATACTCTACACAGTGTATACATAATTATTCATATTAAACGGCTAATACCCTTTCTGGGTTGGTAGAAATTAGTTTAAAACCTCATACGCATCCTTACACGTAATAGAACTTGCACAGCTCCATATAATGAAATACTGAGGGCCTTGCGCGACCTTTAGATATTAAAACTTTTCCAAAAAACTTCGTACGCTGTATGTTTGCACCAAATAAAACATTTTGATAGGGTCAGACCAAAACTATTCAAAGAAATTTTGTTCACCTCATAGATAAGGACCACCCATATATATATATATTATATAATTATATATATATATATATATATATATATATTATTATTATTATTATTATTATTATTATTATTATTATTATTATAAGTATGGGACATTATCCAGCAATAATTACAGGCCTATTGCTGTTGCCTCCTGCTTCTCGAAACTAAGGGGTTCCAAAAAACCTTAGCCCCCCCCCCCATTTGCAGCTTACATGTTTACTTATATCGAAATAGTTTTTAGTGATTATAAAAATATATAAAATTCTTTATTTATTGCAGGTATTAAAATTACTCTAGCTGATAAAGTGATAATGTAATGGCTTCTCAATTAATTGGTGATTCGGAGAGGCAACGTGTGATAGATCGCATACGAGCAATAACATTTCGGGAAGCTCGTGATGCTGGAGCCACCTTTATAACACGTTCATGGGTTGCCAAACAGTTGCGAAGAAGTGAGGACTTCGTCAAAAGAAATTGGAATAAAACTTTGGATAAATGTGAAATGGATACAACCAAATCTGGGCACCCAAATTTGCCACTCTCTCAGGAAACAAAGGACATCATTGAAAGCGGTACGCGTAAGCGGAAAAACAGCTGTGCTAAACTTTCTAGAGAGATCGAAGTGTTGAGAGGAAAGATCGTTAGTGGTGAGATCATTTGACTGTACCATCATAAGCAAGGTTTAAAGCCTTGACATGAACTTCCAAAGCCAAGAAAAACTCAACATCGATGACAGAATGTGGTTTGCCCATTTTCTTGAAGATTGGGTGTGGATGATTTGATGCATTTAGCTGTCTCCGATGAATTTTTTGTTTACGTAACACGTCGACCTAACTACCAAAATGATCGAGTGTGGGCCACAACACCAGATGAAATCGATGACAATGAACATTATCGCGAATTATTAAAAAGTCCAGACTGTGTTGGTTTGTTTGTTTTGTTCACTGCAAAGAAGCTCATGTGGGTGCTGAAGCCAAATGGTCAGAGTTGGGATGGACAGTATTTTCGTGATATTATTCTATCCCAGCATGTCATTCCTTTTCTAAAAAACCCAAACAATGTTATGGATGTCGATCAGGTCATACTTCTGCACGATAAGGCCCCCTGCTTTAAGCCATTAGCCACTCAACAGTTGTTGCGGAACCATGAGATCGATTTCTTTGGAAATGAAGAATGGCCAGGAAATTCTCCTGACCTGAACGTCTGTGAAAACATTGGATCAGTTATAAAGGACAAGGTTGAATGTCTCTTGTTTCAAGAACCTGCAGCAAATCGATTTTCGAAGGATACAATGACGCAACACATTGAAACTGTTTTAGCAAATTTGCGTAACGATCAAGATCTATTCACGTCACTTTTGGCAAGCTACCCAAAGCGAATTCAGGCTATCTTGGAAGCCAATGGCAGGAACACCAAGTTTTAATTGTTTCTCATTAAATGCAGGATTAAATTCTCTTTTGTAAGGTATGTTTAGTTTTACTGTACCTCTAATGGTTTAGGCCATGGGCGGGGGGGCTAAGATTTATTGAAGCCCCGTACTAGAGAAACTCTTGTTACACTGATTAAATGATTACTTATGGACAGCTCTTAATCACTTTGGTTTTGAAAGGTCCAACTCAACTGACCTGTGCATCTACGTACTTAAGGAAATAATATCTAAATACACTCAACTATTTATAGCTGTTTCCTAGCTATAAGTAAGGCATATGATAGAGTGAACCATAATGTTTTATTTAAAAACCTAGAAGACAGGAAAGTTTCCATATACATATTAAAAATTTATTGAAAGTTTGGTATTTCCACCAGTCATTTACTGTTAGGTGAGGCAATGTACTATCCGAATGCTTTGACTCCTCTTGCGGGGTGAGGCAAGGCTCCTTGCTCTCTCCTCTGCTGTTTAATGTGTATATTGACGGATTAATTGCTTCACTTAATGAGGCAACAGTTGGATGTTGTATAGGTAACACAAGGATAAATAACTTAGTTTATGCCGACGATATGGTCTTAATAAGTCCCTCTGTTAAGGATCTGGAAAAGTCTGCGAAGTGTATTTGCAGAAACATAATATTCATTTTAATGTTACAAAAACTAAGGTTATGCAATTCCATCCTAAAAGCTGTAATCAGCCAGCTGATATTAGGTTTAAAATGAGAGGTGAAGTAATTGAGGAAGTACAAGAATTTGAGTATTTGGGTCAAACTATCACCAGCTCCTTGAGTGATGACTCAGATATAAGAAAACAATCTCGAAGCCTTTGTGCTAAAGCGAATATGACTATAAAAAACTTCCGGTTCTGTACAAGTGAAGCTAAAGACACTCTCTTTCGTACTTTCTGCAGTAATATATACGGTCAGCAACTCTGGGTGAATTATAAAAAAGGTTCTGGCAGAACCCTAAATTTGCTATACAACAGATCTTTTAGACTCCTACATAAATTACCCCCGATATGCTCAGCTTCGCAAATGCTTGCTACCCGCAATGTCCCGAGCTTCCCCTTTCTAGCGTAGTTATGTATTCGCTTTAAATGAGAGAATGACAGCAGACAGCACGAAAAGTTGCCAGATATTTTTGACATAGGGAAGGATAAAATAACGATAAATATATATTCTTTTTCGCTTAACATGGCCATGGAATTTTTTAGTAGAAAAACTATATATGAAACTTGTTGTATTCAATAAATACTACATTATTAAACATTAAATGAGTTTTTAGAATGGAAAGAAACAATTTGTAACAGTAAAAAAAAGCGAAAGTCATTGGGAAAAAGGATGCATTTCGTCAATTGTTGTCCAACTCGAGATTTTTTGCGTCGGCTTTCTTAAAGGTTCTTGCATGAACGGCAACCAATGTGTATATACTATGTATCCACCTGATTACCAGTCAAATGCTATAAATAGTATAATAAAATGATTTTGTACAAATTATTAACACATATTGAACTGTTTAAACTTTAAAGTATAATACAGCATTTTCTTCTTTCTTTGAATAGGGAAGCATTGCTTCCCTTGCTTCCATGGACCGCACGCCACTGATATATATATACTTCCACTCAAAAGTTTAGATACGCCTGTAGGTTTCTCGGTCTTCATCGTTCATGATAAGTTGTCATATCTTGTATCAAATCGATTTATGGATCCTTATTATTTTTAAAACAATAAATATTTTAATATGATGATGTTGACTTTTTTGCATTTCTTTCATTATGAATATAAAAATAGCTGTTGGAAGAAATTTGAGTGACCTTAAAATGAACACGATAGTATGAGTTCTTTTGGATGGTGCCTCAGTGACCAACGTCGTTGAGACTGTCCATAGAATAATGTGTGTGCATGGCAATGGCAAATATAAAATGCGTGAAATAGCACAACAATGAGCGAAAAGTAACACGGAAACAATGTGACAAAGCAACATTATCACGAATTGTGAAGCGTGATTGGAATCCTACACTGCACTAAATCTTATTTGTTCAGTTCTCTTCTAATTATTTTGACTGCGACAACGCGAAGTCGTCATTGCAGATTACTGTTAATTAAGATCTGCAGGGCCTGGTTAAGATTAGGGGGGCACCCTACGCCAAGGGCTCAAGGGGGGCCTCAAGCTCATCATTAACACTAGCTTGTTGAATATGTGTGATCTTAAAACGCACAATACTTTACAAAAATATATACACATACAGTATAAAATGTGTGCATGCATGAGACAAAAATATAAAACGAAATGAAGTACACATGAGTACATCATACAACTGCAGATATTTTACTGGACCAGACACAGTGTACACTAAACATATCGACAATAAGTCTGCAAACTGTTGTAGGTCTGTCCATAATAATAAAAAATTTGTAAGTCCTAGAAAATTAAGCCTGGGATTTCTTTTCTAGCGGCACTTTTTTCTGATTATGTTCTAGTGACCCAGGGGTGGGGAAACCCTCGCCCGCGGGCGAAATTTCGCCCACGAGCTAATTTCAATTCGCCCGCTTAGGTATTTATTATTTACTAAAAAGCGTGTCCCAAAGAAATGTATACCCACTTTGTTCGATAATACCAGCTATGAGGATAATAAATATATTACTTTTTATATGTATTTTAATAAAGAATTTTCTCCTGAATCTAAATATGTAATTATTTTTATTAAAAATTGAAAAACAAAAAGGTTACAGATGTTTAAATTATAATTATTATTTTCGAGACTTCATGTGCGATATTTTCTAATATTTTTGCACGTATACGAGATAAGTTTGAAACCGACGGCACTGTGCAAAACTTACAAAACAACGTTCTGGAAGACGTCGAACATCTTAGATAAGTGTCATTTAACCATGGAATTTGTAAATTTTTTGAATTAACTAATAATTACAACATTTATGCTTCAATATCAACATTAAACATAAGTATCTCAAAACAGTCGGTTAAAATATTAGAAAATATCGCACATGAAGTCTCGAAAATAATAATTATAATTTAAACATCTGTAACGTTTTTGTTCTTCAATTTTTAATAAAAATAATTACATATTTAGATTCAGGAGAAAATTCTTTATTAAAAAACATAAAAAGTATTATATTTATTATCCTCATAGCTGGTATTATCGAACAAAGTGGGTATACATTTCTTTGGGACACGCTGTATATAAGCTTAAAATTTGCCACACGCCCGCGGAGGTGTTTATGTTATCGGTTTTCGCCCTTGGTACTGAAAAGTTTCCCCACCCCTGTAAAAATTAAATCTAGTCTAACACTGTCACTGTCTGACAAAATGAAATACACCTCTAACATTTCTAATAATTTTTATTCATAGTGACTCAGATTTTTATAGAAATCACTTACAATGGCTTACAAATTTTTTGACAATATAATCTAAATAAAATGTGGAAACTGACTCCTCCATTACACAAACGTTTTTTTCTTGACTTTTGTGCAGCGAAGTTTCTCACAATCTCGTTCACAGGTAGTGATCTTGTGAGATCGAATTCTGTTGACAGGATACAGAGATTGCTCAGCTTTTTATCTGAGTGGCATGATCTCATACAGTTCTTAATCCTACCCATGCGTGAAAAAGAACGTTCAGCCTCACAGACTGAAACACCAATGGTCAAGAATATTGCTACTGCTGTTTTCACATTAGGAAATACACTCGCAGTCAAAGGATGAGCAGTCAGATGCTTCATCATTTCCCTTGGGGTCTTTCGACAATTTAATGGAGAGCAATTGCGCAGGCACCCTTTGGAGCATGAATCAGAACACTTTTGGCAGTCAATAGGGAAGCGACGAAATTGTTCAAATTCAGTGTAGCTATCTTCGGCCAAATCACTTGGGTAAGCAGCCACGAGATCTGCAACTGATGATTCTGGAAGAGGATCTTTAGAAGCAAGGAGAAATATGCGCCTGAAGGTCTTTTGAGCATCTGTGTAGGCACTGCGTCGCTTTTCAATTGCCTGTGATAGGCGATCAACTATAGGAATGTAGCCCTCAACACGAAATTTTGTAGAGCCACTCAGCACCACATCCTCCGAGCCACTGTCATCACTCATTTTCTTTGGTCTTCTGACCCTTGATTTCTGATAGTCCTTCGAGATGTCAGGCATTCTTTGTTTGGCAGCTGTTTCAAACTTATCAAACATTTCTCTCAGGTCTCTAATGAATGCAGCTAATGATTCGAATATGGAACAAGCTTCCTGCAAATCTAGGTCTTCTGTTTGAAGGATTGCACTTGAATTCTGAAAGTATTTTAAAATACACAACCAGAACTGACACATGAAGGTTGTCTCCAGTAATGTCATTTTTTTCAGCTAGAGATGAAGCCTTGACTCGTGTGTCAGGTGGCTGAGATGTGTCTTCACCCATACCATAGAGAAGATCATAGAACTGTTGATAATTTCTATCAAAAGCTCGCACTGCTTCATAATGACTGTTTGAGAAATCCCATCAACTAGCTTTGACCACCGTTTAGGTGAAGCTGCAGCAAATGAATACATATGGGTAGTTCCCCTTAGCAGTTGCTGGATTGCTGCAGACGCTTATAGTAGAAACGTGGCTATCACAATAAAAAACAGTATACTATTATACTTAATGCAAATTTGTTTTATTATGTGGTCATAATGATTGTCTTTTTTCAGTTTCTAAACAATCTTGTATTTACAGTTGTTAAAAGATTTTATTTTATTTTTTAAGGTGAGTACGGCGAGGGATAAAACTAGAGGGGGAGAAATTTGGGGGGGGGGCAAAATCCGGGAGGGGGGCCCTACGCCATGGCGTAACTGGCGTATACCTTAACCAGGCATGAAGATCTGAACAGACTTTTATACAGTTGTCTTCCGTTTGTTACGTCAGTGTTGCTTTATGCTCACTATTATTCCTACTTCTACTTTTCCCATTGTCTTCCATTGTCTTCCATGATATTACGACTTTGAAGATTGGTTCTCTCGAAATATGGACAATCTCGACGACTTTGGTCACCAAGGCACCATCCAAACGAACCCCTTTATCATGTCCATTTTAAGGTCATTTAAGTCTTTTCCAATGACCATTTTTATATTCATTCTGAAATAAAAGCGAAAATCAACCTGAACATATTAAAATATTTAATGTTCTAAATATAATACGGATCCAAAGATCGATTGATACAGAATATGTCGCCTTAATCATGAAGTGGGAAACATGGACGAGAGACTTACACGCGTGTCCAAACTTTGAGCGGTAGTGTATAAACAGTATATACACGTAATCTTTATGATTGTAGTCATATGAAAATGTAGAAACTATTTCAGTGGTTCATTTAATATTATAATGAAAATTATACGAAATTTAGCAGAAGAATCAAAACAGAATGAATTCCACTTTAAAAACAATTACAGTAAATAAAAAAATAAATTAATAACTAACGCAAAAAAAGAGGAAAATTTAAGTCAAAATACAGAAAATTTGCTTTCATAAAATTGGAATAAAAATACTGAACCATGGAGCGAAGTAAAGTTTAATGAATTATTCCTGTGATTAAGCTTACTTAATGGCTAGGCCTACATACAATATATATATATATATATATATATATATATATATATAAAAATGCGGGGGCTTAGACAATGCTTGGAATTGCAAGTAACTATAATGCAACAGTATTCCAGCAAATGAGAAATGAGTCACCCTTATCCTTACCCCTCCACAGTTTACTGTCAGTTTACTGTCAGTGTTGACTATAATATATTATTATTTTTTTCTTTAAGGTAGGGAATGGCTGCGAAATTAACAATAGACGAAAGGGTGAGCTTGGTTTTGATGTATGGAATACCAGGTACTACAAATCGATGAATCCATTCCCTACCTTAAAGAAAAGAATAATATATTATAGTCAACACTGAAAATTCATATATATATATATATGAGAAGGAAAGAAATGATGTTTCTATTAGGAATCTGATAAGGACAGCGTTTGTTGAAATGTTGAAATGTGACCGAAAATAACTCGTATTGAAAGAATGAAAATTCCTTCTCTGTTAATATATTATTAGGTCTATTAGAGTTTCTTTCCTCGTAATAAATGTTCGGAAGAAGCTGCTTTGAGGAGTGAAGCACGAGAACAAGACTGCGTGGAGTCTCCCCTGATTTATTGATACGGATGGCATTTATTTCCCTGTCATTGCGACCCCCAAATTACCGAGGGTCCGAGTTCCACAATTCGGGAGTGTCTGTTGCATATGGCGTGAACGCAGATATACAGTATGTTGAACAAGAAACTTCGTGCAACAAAAGAGGGAAGGAAATAGTTGCTCTGCTGCAGATGTTTGAGTTTCTTTTGTTTTTTAATTTTGAGTTTGATTACTCCCTTTGTTGCAATATATTTTTTAGTGTGTGTGTGTGTGTGTGTGTGTGTGTTTAAAATGTTACTCAGCAAATTGTGGCTATAGTTTTGCTACACGAAACATTGGTTGCAACCTAATCGTATAATGTCCGCAAAAACGATACGCTGTGATCGAAGTACGAATTATGAGTTAGATTAAATGACAGTAATGAATAAGCACTTCATTTTGTTTTAATTAAAATATGAATTTGCGCATATACACTGTTTTCCCTGTTTTTAATTATTAATTATATACATATACAAACTATATGAAAATTACGTACTGCGCAGTCCATACGCGTATATTATACATGCATACAATACTCTAATGTATTCAGAACTCATTCTGCAGAACGGGTAACTACTGTATACTGTAGTATAAATCTGTATGTACATTGTTAAGGGACGTTCATAAAACCTTCAAGTGAAAGTAATTAAATGGGGTTTTGGTAACTTTAGCGTTCAAAGTATTAAACGATTCCTAACATTGATCGTACGGGTCCCCTTTTTGGTATAGAGGGTTAAAAAGAGAGCCAGTGAGTTCCCGGTTAGTGTCTATGCGGTTTCCAGTTTGGAACCTAGTTCTGAGATGAGCCTTTCCTTAACCTATTTTGACATATAGTACGGATCCAAACGGCTTAAAAATTCATGTCAAAGGAACTTTACTGCTTACGGTATACAGAACAGAAAGTGAAAATACTATAGGAACGTTCGTGACAAACAAAACAAGACTTTCTGCCACTGGTATATTGGTAATAAACAGCTTAATTTCCCCATTTTGCCTTTCGCACCAATTTTAATCTTCTGCCTGGTGAGTATTACAGTTGTGTTACTGATTTCGTGAAATGCTGCAGTATCAAATTGAGGAAAACTCTTGACAAAACTGTCCCGCCTTAAAAGCAAGGATACTAGTTATCAGCGAGGCACACAGGAGCTGAAGTTCGTTATAATCGAGGTAAAAATTAGAAGAAAGACAGAGAATTCTGTTCGTACATTAAGTGTAGTTTCGCTGGAGAGGAAAATACACTGTAGTAGAAAAGGCAATACTATAACCTGCTGTATATAAACCTACGGACATTAAGACTACAATTTAAGTAACTGGTGTTAATTGATATACAGGGCGTTCATAAAAGATCTGAACGATTTGAATCGTTAATATTTTTCATACTATATAAGATATGAAGCATGTGTAAGCGATAAAGCCACTAATAAAGTTTTTTTTGTACAAAACTAAGGTTGACAACATCCATGAAGTACGAATCAGGAATGCAATAGCCATGGTCGATGCCGGCATGGTTCAACGCACATGGCGAGAAATTGAATATCGAATGGATGTTGTACACATTACGGGTGACCAATGGCGCACATATTAAAGTTTATTAGACATGTATGTAAAACATTTAGCTGTGCGAAGTCACATGAACAAACTTGTTTCTTTGTATGTTATTGGGTTATCACATTAATAAAGATTGAAATCGTTCAGATCTTTTATGAACACCCTGTACATACACTGGATTCAACCTGGATTCAAGCAAAAACCCAGATTAACATCGAGGTTAAGCGCTTTATCCACCTTTGTGGTTGTCTTGATAGAGGAGAAAGATGCTCCCTTCAGCTGTATTTCCCACGTAGTCAGGCTTGACTCGTTTGGAAATTTTAAACTCGTTTGGAAATTTTAAACTCTCTCTCTCTCTCTCTCTCTCTCTCTCTCAAACTTTAGTTAACCTTGGTTTTGCTTCCTCCCGAATTGTTCATTCTGACGAAGGTCAAGCTTGTCACTCCACCTTAGACCTGCAGTTTAACGTGGAATCCGAACAACGACCCACCACGGGCGGTCAGAAATTACAAAGTCCTTGCCTGAACTCGATCTTACGACCTCCTAATCAGCAGCCCAGCGTCTTAACCACTAGGCTTCCCAGGGTACCCATTTATCTACCAACTAATTTTTATTGCGTGGAAGGATGAACAGCTGGGTTTGCTGCGCGCCTTCTGACGTCACCAGTTTTCGAACCAGGGGCCATGGATTCGTAGTCAGCGATGCTAACCAGTACACCACTGAGGCACACACACAAACACACACACACACACACACACATATATATATATATATAATATATATATATATATTATATATATATATATATATATGGAAGACAATGAAAGAGCGATTTCTCAATTCATCACCTCCAGAATTTATCAAGAAAACTGATTTAAAACCAATTTTGTGATTGGTCGATTCGAGTAAGATCCGACCAATCAAAAACTATCTTCATTATTCCACAACAAAGAAACTATGATACGCCAATCCACACATCGAAAGTGAGACCTTCAGAAAATAATTTCTCTTACCTTTATTGGTGCGTGCCTTCCCTTTCAAATTTTGCGTACGCTACAATACATTCACACCCGCATCAAGGAAATGCTTTAACGCGCCATGTTGGTTGTGGTAATTTCAGATTTTGAAACTTCTATTGGCAAGACCCGATCGGTTAATTAAATTTGGTTTTGGGAATTTGGCTTCGGTAAAGGAAGTTTCTTCCTGAAATTCAGTAAATTCAGGAAATTTGAGATATTCGTTTATTTTCTTTTTATAGAAAATAAAAAAACAATAAACTAGTATAGGAGCGGCATATTGTCACAACTTCGCTTAAAAGCCCACTCTAATAGACAGAGTTTATTTCCACGACAGTTTCGACGCCCACTGGCATCCTCCTCAGGTGGATACAGAGGATGCCAGTGGGCGTCGAAACTGTCGTGGAAATAAACTCTGTCTATTAGAGTGGGTTTTTATTTTCATATTTTGACCTTCACGTAGAAAAAAAGTGAAGTTTTTTGCATTCGCTTAAAAGAAATATTATTTTGCCTCTTAAAATCATAAATTTTTCATTCCTTTAATGGAATTAATCTCAGTATTTTGAAGAGAAAAAAAAGAGTAACTTTAATCTTTCGAAAATTTTTGTTGAATAAAAGTAAGGATATAATTTAGGATTTGTTCCTTCGTTACGAAAGGATTCCTCGTCTGCCCTTAATCAAAGTGAGATTAAAGAATTTATTATCTTGCATTTCCCTCAGGTGCAGCGTCTATGAGTGCACGCGAGGATGTGCGCGCGCGCGCACACACACACACACACACACACGATATATATATATATTTATATATATATATATTATATATATATATATATATATATATACAGGGTGGGCCGTAAGTTTCCATACATAGGAAAAATTAAACGTTTGTTTTTATGTTTCAGATACCCTAAGAATATGCGTTTGACGAAAGAGCAACGAATTGAATTGGTCCTGTGGAGTGGCCTCCCAGATCCCCAGATCTCACCCCCTTGATTTCTATCTTTGGGGGCACTTGAAGGCCATGGTGTATCAGGAAAAGATACGAGACATAAATCATCTAAAGGAACGTATCACCAACGCCATTACAAGCATAACGTCAACTGTGCTAATGCGTGTTCAACAGTGGGGAACACGTATTGAAATGTGTTTTCAAAACAATGGCAACCATGTAGAGCAATTATATAAATAAAAATGGTTGTCCATAAAAAAATGTTTATTTTTCCTATGTATGGAAACTTACGGCCCACCCTGTACATACATATATATATATTATATATATATTATATATATATATATATATATATATATATATATATATAATATATATATATATAATATATATATATATAATATATATATATATATATAGTTGGTGAAGTGATAACGCCTGGAAAAAAATTCCAAAATTATCAGGAGAGAAAAGCCAAAGCAATGAGGTTGGAAAAAAAAAGAAAGTCTGAAATAAGCGAAGAGGTAACGGGTCTTTAATAGTGTGAAATTATATATAATATATATATAATATAATATATATATTATATATATATATATATATAATATATATATATAATATATATATATATAGATAGTGGTGCTCATAAGAATGCGTAGAGAAAAATATTTCAGTTATATTGTCGTTATCGTTTGTAGCATGCATAAGAAAATTATAAAAAGTTTACCTTTCTTTTAGAAAAAATTAACTAATAAAAAAATTAATTGACCTCCAACATATAACATAAAACACCAAAGAATTTGGGGAAAATAAAAAAACCCGTTAAAATGTGTTCACCTTTTGCTTGAATGTAGTGTTGGCAGTGCTCCGGAGCCGGAGCCGGAGCGGAGAGGCCAATTGTTTAAACTCTGCTCCGGAGCCAGAGCGGAGCGGAGAGGCCAATTGTTTAAACTCTGCTCCGGAGCCAGAGCGGAGCTGGAACTGAGAGTGTGGAACCGGAGCGGAGCTGGAGCCAGACTTATCGGACCGCTCCGGAACTTAGAGTTGGAGCTGAAGCCTGGAGCTGCTCCACTTATAGTAGAGTGAATGTCAGCAAGTTTAGGGGATGGGAGCCGATCACTAGCGATTGGTATTTTGGACCGTTTGACATTGACCGGTTTTCCTTGAGCGTGTAAAACACTAGTTGTAAACAAACTGGACCGCTGATGTTGAGTGTACGAATGTGGGTATAGTATTTTTTAATCGTAATATAGTATCCGGCCCGTACTAGTTTGCCAAGTATGGGTATTAAGTAAATCGTACGGTTACGAAAAAAGCACAGTTTTTTTTATAATAGATTAGAATGTATGATACGTGTCCGATAGTGATGTACCGATTCCAAAATTTAGCTGATGCCGATGCCGATTCAATGAAAAACTGCCCGATATCGATGCCGATGCCGATTCTTCGACGATATTTAAAAAATAAATTTCCTTCATAAATTTGTTTACAGGAAAAACGGGAGTTCCAGCACTCCCTGTCGTCTCCTGCCTAACGTCCTCCCCAGAGTACTTCCCTGGTCGATTGATGTCGACAATCTCCTCCTACATATACAACACCAGAATTTGTTACTCATATACCGTAGTTAAAATGATGTTAAAAAGTTATTTATTACTCAGTAAAATGATAAAATAATTTTAGTTAATTTCATAAATTGAATAACAATGTTTAAAGTAATTGTTTTTCCTTATGTTGAAGGTATTTTCTTTCTTCAACAATGTCGACAACAAAATTTTTCATTAAAACTTCAAGTCCCTGGTGGCCGATTTTGATAAAAAAAATGGATATACATTACTGTATAATTTGGGTTTATAAAATTATTAAAATACTAAAAATAAAGTCAACATAATAAGATGGTTTAATATATAAATTGTAACGTACAACGTAATATAGAATTATTATTAATATAGAGTAGAAGATTACAATAGTTTATAATATTTAGAGATTAACTAGTTAGAAAAAAATAAATTTATGGGCAACTTATTAAGCTTTGACTTTTTCGTGAATGTAAAATATTTTTATATAATTACACTTTGAAATTAATATAAATTATTATAAATAATGTTTTTTGTCTGTTCCATTTTCCTTTAAATATAAATTTTGTTTTGTAATGAAAATTTTAAAATTTCAAAGAATCGGTGAGAGAATCTGCTAAATTTGGCCGATGCCGATGCCCAAAAAGTGTCCGATTCTGCCGGTGCCGATTCCGATTAATGGGTACACCACTAGTGTATATACAGGGTCTCCCATAAGTCCGGCATCATAGGAAAAATAATAAAAAAAAGGCAAAACAAAAGCTTTTATTTACAGAACGTGCTCAATATGTCCACCATTGTTTTCAATACACAAATTCAGACGTGATACCCAGTCAGTAAGCACACGGTGAATGATGTCAGGAGTAATGGTGATACATGCCCCAATAATGCGCTGCCGCAAATGTTCAACACTCCTAATTTTCTCTGCGTATACCAGCGCTTTCAAGTGGCCCCAGAGATAAAAATCTAGTGGCGTGAGATCCGGGCTTCTAGCTGGCCATTCCACAGGCCCTCGACGTCCTATCCAATGACCAGGGAATTGTTGGTACAGGTATTCCCTTACTTGGGTGCTGTAATGTGCAGGAGCGCCGTCTTGCTGGAACCATGTTGGGAAATTTCCTTCTTCGTTCAAGACACTGGGAAATGCTTCTTCCTTGAGCATACGTAGGTAGGTGCCTCCAGTAACATGTTCATCGAAAAAAAGGGGCACTTTGTTTCTGTGAAGAGGTATACCAGTGAGGGTTGTTTTGAGACCAGTAGCGGGTGTTCTGTCGATTTACCTCACCATTTCCATAGAAAACAGTCTTGTCACTGAACAGAATGGTGGACGGGAAATTGGCATCCCGAACATAAGAAAAATATGAATTATGGTTTGTAGAAATAGAAAAATATGAATTTCTCCTATGATGCCGGACTTATGAGACACCCTGTATATATATATATAGTAGTGGTGTAGTGGTTAGCGTCGCTGACTACGAATCCATCGGTCCCGGGATCGAGACCCGGTGATGACAGGCGGCGCGCAGCAAAACCCAGCTGTTTATCCTTTCATACAATAAAAAAAATTGGTTGGTAGGTAAATGGGTACCCTGGGTAGCCTAGAGGTTAAGACGCTGGGCTGCTGGGGGCGTGGTTCGGATGCCACGTTAAACTGTAAGTCTTAGGTGGAATGAATAATAAGGGCGGAAGCAAAACCAAGGTTAACTAGGTGTGTATATATATATTTACATTTATAATACAGATACCCTATGATCCTAAGCTAATATATGTATAATACAAGAAATAAATAAATTATATTTTTAATATGTACTGAATTACCTCACAACTTGCTAAGGCTTAGGGGCCACACGGTGACAGTTTGATGGCTGCAGATTGCTCGCGTGCTGCACTTTAAGAACTCAGCTGTAGATAACTAGCCTTAATGATTTGGTATCCTAGTGTGCATTCAGTTTTTGTATCTTAAGAGTTGTAGCGCAATAAAAAGACTCTAAGGTATCAGTTCAGAATAACACCGTACTCTGGAGCAACTTAGGATATAAAGCTGGGGTTAGTGGAGTAGCTCTGGAGCTGGAACTGGGTTAATGGAGCAGCTCTGGAGCTGGAGCGGGAGCTGGGGGTTACTCTCAGCTCTGGAGCTGGAACGGGAGCTGGGGGTTACTCTCAGCTCTGGAGCTGGCCTGGAGCAGGAGCTGAGTCACTGGAGCAGTGGAGCACTCCGGAGCTGGAGCTAGCAAACTTGGAGCACTGCTACAACCCTACTTGAATGACTTCAGTGATTCGTTTTGGGTATTTTTCACAAGGTTTCAACACCTCTCAATAGAAATTTTCTGATATTGGTTCGAATTCAAGATTTCATTGATAACAACAAGCTTTCCTGGACCAGAAGTACTAAAGCATCCCCGAAGAAGCAAACTACTACCATCGTGTTTAACCGAAGGAAAAAAATTTTTTTTCCCTCGAATGTAGTATTTGATTTTCGCTAAACATACCGTTGTTCGTTGTTCCCGAATAATTTAATTTTGGTTTTGTCTGTCCAGAGAACTTTCTTCTAGTATGAAGATCCATTATTTTGATGATCTTTGGCGTACTTTAAACGAGCTTTTTTGTACGCTTTTCGTAGCAGAGGTTTTCTTCGGGCAACTCTTCCATACAGACCATTCTTTCTCAATGTACGACGTACAGTAGAAGGGTGGGCATCGATCTTAGACAGTCTTAATGTTTGGCAAATATCACCTGCAGTCACTCGTGGATTCGTAGCAGCCATTCTTTCAGTCCGTCTAGCTGTATGTTTTGAAAACTTGCAAGGTCGTCCACACCTTGATAGAGTTTTATTGTTCCAAAGCCTTTTCATTTCTTTATAGCTGCAGCAACCGGTAAATGGAATTCGAAGTTCTCCTATCTCCCTATAACCCTTTTCAGACTCGTGTGCAGCAATAACAGATTTTTTAAGATCTTAAGATCTGTAGAGAGATCTTTACCACGATGACCCATTGCTTATTAATGGCCTGTACAATCATCCGTCTTCCATGAAGATTCAAAGAGAAAATTCAGAACTCAGAATTGCCAACAGCTTCTAATCAATAAACAGCGAACTACTGGTAAGATTTTTAAATTCTTCAAGGTTAAGGTAGACACACGAAGTATTAAATAATTTGTAAATAAATGTACGAAAACTTTTGCATTTTAACTTTTCTTTAATTTCCCCAAATTCTTTGAGATTTTACATTATATGTTGGAGTTAAACTAATTTTTTTGTTTGTTACATTTTTTCAAACGTTAACGGTGAACTTTTCATAACTAGCCTGTGCATGGTACAAAAGGTAATGAGAATATAACTGAAATATTTCTCTGTACGAATAGTTATGAGCGCCACTATATACAGGGTAGTCCAAAAGTCACCATCTATTTTGTTGAAATAATAGTATTTTAGGATAAAAACGTAATAACATAATTAGGTATATATTTATTTATCAAGCTTAGGTCTAAGATTCGACGTGAGCACCATCAATGTCTCTGCAAATCTCATATCCCCCAACTGCATTGCGGAACACATTCTCAAGCATCTCTGGGGTTATTTTAACGACTGTCGCAACGATTCTGCAGGTCTCTAACTCTTGTTTTGTAAACCTTAGACTTTATAAAGCCCCACGCAAACAAGTCTAATGGTATTAAATCCGGAGATCGTGCTGCCCAGGGCCTGTTTCCACCACGTCCAATCCAGCGATTTGGTAAGAGCTCATCAAGGTACGCCCGAATGATGTTTGCATAGTGACATGGAACTTCATCTTGCTGAAAGACAACAGTGTCGAGAATGCCATCTGAACGAAGCTGGGGTTCAAGAAACTGCCGAAGCATGTCAAGATAAATTGGCCCTGTTACTGTAGCTTCTGCAAAAAAAAAGGTCCGTAAATCTTCGATCTTGTCATACCCAACCAGACATTAAGAATGTGGTTTAATAAGTTTTTGGTATGAATTCTTTCAATCAATTCTGTGCACATGGCGGCTCGTCTTCGATACTCCTCTTCCTGTAACTCGTGTAGCAATTGAATGTGGTAACTTTTCTTTTTAATGAGGATTTTTAAATCCTAAGAACAGTCGTTTTTGGTATGTTCAGTCTACGTGATGCTGTGCGAGTTGTCAGCCTAGGATTTGTTTTAAAGGCATCTCTTACCAATTCAACATTTTTGTGAGAGGTATCTGGAGGTCCAGATCTTGCCTCATCATGAACAGGTGCTGTTCTTTTAAAGTTATTGACCAGCTGACGAATTGCTTTGTCCGTAGGTCCTGGTTTGTAAAATCTTCTTTCGAATTTTTCTCGAATTTCTTTGCACTTCTTCCTTTGGATACGTAGGGTTCCTACCATCACACGTTCTTGTACATCCATCATCACCTATGGCCTGTAAAAAATAAAATAGAAATATCATTATTTCAGCAAAATAGATAGGCACTTTTGGACCACACTATATATATTATTTAATTATTATAATTACAATGGCATTTGATATTGCTGAGAATCCGTAACTTCGTATTGTCGTATATGAAGAGGAAAGATTATTTGAATTTGGGTGTTGGGGTGGAATTAATGAAAAACGGGAAAGGTAATTGAAAGGGGATTAAAATGTCATATAAATTTTAAAAATGACTTTATGTAATCATTTGGAATAAACTGTTTATATTACTTAGTTAGTTTATTATTTAATGTGCTAAAGCTCATTACTTACGATAGAGAGAACAGTTTCCGAAGAAAGTTCGCCGAGAAATATGATATTAATAAAAGCATGAGAAATTACTAATTTGTAATATCCTATTTTTCTCCGGATAATTTATTCTTTTGGTAACGGTAATAAAATTTCCAAAACCAACCCAGTCATTACTGATTAATAACTCTTTGTGCGTTTTACAAATTTTACGCCTGTACGCCTGTACGCCTGTACGCACTTCCGCTATGCACTAAAGAAACAGTTGTCAAAACAAGCAATTTGAGTCGCAGTGTGAAGATATTTTCGACCTTTGAAGTTAGTCAGAAAACAAAAATAGGTTAAGAAACTTAAATTGGAAATGTTCCAAAATGCTTACGAACAAGTTTCACTGAGAATTTTAAGGTTCAGAATTCATTTATCCGTGGCATTTGTTGAACTTAGAATCCTATATTTATTTTCTCTCTTCATTATCAAAGGAATAAAGGAGAGAAATATCAAACATTTGGAAAAGATTAAAAAAATTGAAGGAAGAAGGATTGATCGATTTATAAAGAGAACGAACGATTTCAGATGGAGAAGAATGACTAAAAGTTTGCACCGATGAAGTCACATGAAATAAATAAGTAATTTTTGAAGTTGTATGACCTTCTTCCTAACATTTTAGTTGATATGAGGCGGAGGACCTACAACTTTACGTGAGGTCCGAACACTACCCTCGAAAGAAGACCCAGATAAACACCTCAGTTGCTGAGATCTGAGTCCAACCAAAACTCGAATTCACACGACCTTCAGATTAAGAACAAGGCGTTCTACCCCCAGACTACTCTGGCGGGTCGCGCATAGGAACGAACGAGAGTCAAAATTAATTATATGCTTACAAATGATTCGGTATTGTTGGAACATAACAAGTGGTTCGGTGTTGTCGGAAGAGGAATACAATACAAAGGACCAAAGAGCAACAGACCGGCTGGTCCCTACGAGGCTGTCTGTTTAAGAAGAAAGGTTAAAAAATGTAAGAAAATTAAAGAGGAGTGAAAGTTTTAAAGCAAAGCAAAGAGTTGAAAAGAAGGAAAGAAATTTAAAGATAAAAAGTGAAATTTTTGGAGTAAAGAGGAGGGAATCCGAGTGAAAATTCTACAATACTGCTACGCTCTAATAAATGCTTCTGATTGAGGGGGTTAAGGCGAGATAAGCATCTAAGTCTTTTTAAAGGGTTCGACCGAATTACTTTGAACTATGCTGACTGGCAATCCATTCCACGAATTAACTATACGATTGAAGAAAAAATGTTTAGCTTCATTAGAATTAAAATGTTTACCCACTAATTTGAGACCATTACCGCGAGTTCTATTCGCATTTCTGAAGGTGAAATATTTTTCGGTGTTGACATTATCAAAGCCTTTAATCATTTTAAATACTTGGATTAAATCGCCTCGAATACACCTTTCTACGAGTGAGAATAAATTTAATGTTTCTAAAAGTATGATTTGTTTCTAAGTTTAGGAATCATCTTAGTTGCCCGTCGCTGCTCTCTCTCCATTCTGTCTATGTTCTGTCGTCAATATGGAGACCAAAAATGAAGTCAGTATTCCAGGTGGGGGTGCACTAAAGAATTATATAATGCTAGCATTGTTTTCTCCGACTTAAATTCAAATGATTTGCCAGTAAGTCCTAAGATTCTATTTGTTTTTCTGACCGCTTCGATACAGTGCTTACTCGGTTTAAGAGTGTCGGCAAGAATAATATCTAAATCTTTCTCTTTCGTAAAACTCGTTAGTGTTTTATCGCGCATAAAATACTTTTCTTAAACATTGTTTCTACCGATATGCAACGTTTTACATTTATCTTTATTAAAGTTCACTTGACAAATTTCTTCCCACTCGAGTAATTATTAATTTCTTCAATCTACAAACGTTCTGCGGCTGATTTTGTTCGTTTCCCCGAGTTTGGTATCAACCACAAATTTTGAAATTATACTCTTAATTCCTATGTCGATGTCACTGATATAAATAATAAAAAGTACTGGTCCAGAACTGATCCATGAGGCACGCCGCTAGTTACACTTTGCCAGTTAGACGCTTTACCATTAATGAGCACTCTTTGTTTCCGTCCACTAAGCCAATTTTCAATCCATTTGAGGAGATTACCATCGATTGAAGTTTGAGAATGAGAAATGAGAATGAAGTTAGCTAATAATTTTCTATGTGGTATTTTATCAAATGCCTTTTGGAAGTTGTTATATATAATATCTACTGTTTCACACTCGTCATATCTTTACAGTATAATTAAAGAAGTTGATCAGATTAGTAAGGCAAGAACGATTACGTCGAGAGTCGTATTGAGAATCTTTGATTAATTTATTAATTTCTAAGTGATTAACTATTTTGTTCAGAACGATCGTCTCCATAAGCTTACCAACTACTGAAGTCAGACTAATGGAACGATAATTTCCCGGAAGCGATTTGTCACCTTTTTTCAATAATGGCGTAATGTTTGCAAATTTTCAATCAAACGGAACTTTTCCAGACTGTAACGGTTTATTAAATATATATGTGAGAGAAGGGACTATTGTGCAGTTCATTTCTTTAAGTACCCTAGGGTAGAGCTTATACTGTATAATATATATATATATATATATATATATATATATATATATATATATATATATATATATATATATATATATATATAGGGTGAGTCACGACGAAATGTCATAACGTCGGGAGCTTATAGCTGAGGTCATTCCCAGTCAAAAACTTCATATGAACTCAGGTCCAATTCTTAACGGTTATGGAGCTAGGGATGTTTGAATGTTTAAAAATAAGAATAAGCGAACAAATAACTGCTAAAGTTTTTATTCATGAATTTACAATAACTTTAAAATGACTACCCTCGGCCTCAGTACACATCGCGGCTCGTCTGTGAATCGCGTGTGTAGCTCGCATTAGTTCATTACCATTGTCGTTTACGAGGGCTGCAGCATTCAAAATGCGACGGAGCAATGCATCTCGTGTTTCCACTTTTCTCTGGTACACCAGCTCTTTCATGCGCCCCCACAGATAAAAATCTAGAGGGGTTAGGTCCGGAGACCTGGGTGGCCAATTTTGTGCACCACCACGACCGATTCATCGACCAGGGAAGCGATGATGCGATCACTGAGATGCGTTCTCACTACACTGCTAAAATGGGGAGGAGCTCCGTCTTGTGGAAGTACATATGCAATCGTGTTGCCAAAGGTACATCTTCTAACAGTGGCGGCAGTTCGTCTTGCAGAAATCTTAGCTAAATGTCACCTTCAAGACCGCCTTCGAAGATAAACGGACCAATTAGCTGACCGTAGAGAATACCACACCACATTTTGACACTGAGCCGATGTTGAAAATTACTTTCCACAATGGCATGAGGATTCATTTCTGTGAATTGCGAGTGTTGTTGATACCGTCGCGGGTAAATTGAGCCTCATCACAGAACAAGATGTATCGATGCAATTGTCGATCGACATTGAGCCAATTACAAAATTCCAGCCGTTGGGCACGATCACCAGGTTGGAGGTGCTGAACGCGCTGTACGTGGTATGGATATATGCCTTCTTCGTGTAACGTTCTACATACTCTCGTTTGACGAACTCTAAGACGTGTGGAAATCCTTCTCGTACTAACATGAGGACTTCGCTGTACCATCTGAATAATGTTTTCTTGTTCAGCCACATCTTGTTGTACCGGAACCGGACTCTCAGACAAAACAGTAACGGTAGGAAATGAACCGCTCTCGCAATTTCCAAAAAACGTTGCTAAACACTCGTCGATCCAGAATTCTTCGATTTGGAAAACGTCGCTGGTATTCAGCGACAGCATCAGTAGTATTTCCATCGCAAAATCCGTAAACATACACCATATCGGCATATTCAGCATTTGAAAACGTAAAAGGCATACTGAACACAAAACATCAACTACACGCTGTGAAACACAACACTCTACTGCGTAGTTAGTTCAGATCGGTAAGTGACTGTCAATTCAGTTGAAGGTTACGCATGCGCATGCTTAAAATTCAAACATCCATCGCTCCATAACCGTTAAGAATCGGACCTATATCATATGAAGTTTTTGACTGGGAATGACCTCGGCTATAAGCTCACGAAGTTATATATATATATATATATATATATATATATATATATATATATATATATACACACACACAGTGGAACCTCGGTGTTTGAACTTAATTGGTTCCTAGGTGGTGTTCGAACTGCGAAAAGTTCGATGTCCGAAACAGTATTTCCCATTAAAATACATGTAAATGTAATTAATTCGTTCTGGGCCACGAAAAGTTACCCCCAAAAAACAGCCCACAATATACTGTAATCATTTTTTCTGTTTTAAAAGGAATCTGTCCAATGTCGTCTGTGTCTGCCTACCCCTCATAATCTTCCTAAAGTGTTCAACCACATTATCACTGAAGGAATTGATGTTGTGGCTCACCAGAGCAATGTCAGGGTGCCATTTCTCCACTATGCTCTGCGTTTTTTACCAATAAAAAAACAACTCTTTAAGTTCATCAGTGGAAATTTTGGCAGTGCGAACCTCCTCATCATCATCCGGTGAAGAAAATTCCTCTGCCAGTTCCTCTTCCTGCTCCTTGAGAAGATCTTGAAGTTCTTCTGTCTTGAGTTCCCTGCTGTGGTCATCTATCAACTCCTCCACATCCTCCTGGTTCACCTCTATCCCCATAGACCCACCTAGGGAGATGATTTCCGGAACCACTGGCTCTGCCTCAAAGTCTCTGCTTGCCACAGAGTCAGGCAACAACTTCCTCCAAGCGTTCGGACTCCAGAAAACGTTCAAAGACCGGGTCAATTTTTTCTGAACAAAATTGTTCGGACTCCGGTTTGTTCGAGGTCCGCTTCGTTCGAACACCGAGGTTCCACTGTATATATATATATATATATATATATATATATTTATATATATATATACTGTAAATTTCAGCTACTGATGATGGCAGTCTCATTCCAAAACGGCCAATCATTAAAACATGTTGGTTCATCGGTTCATGTGTTGGTCACGTTGTTCAACCTTAAATGTCGCTTCCCTAGGAACAAGCCTTTCTCGTTTCTCTCTCTCTCTCTCTCTCTCTCTCTCTCTCTCTCTCTCTCTCTCTCATATATATATATATATATATAAAGTGGTGGACCGGATATCCGCATCATTTTTAACATCCGCATCCGCACTTCTGACTGCGGATGTTATGCGGATATTACCTCTAATAAATTATGCAATTTACAATTAAATTAGCTTATAAAGTAGCTTATAAGGCCCAGTCATGCGCATTTCATGTAAAGTATTAATTAATTATTAATGAACAAACAAATATATAAACCTCAAAATATAAATACCTAGTAACAGAGAAAATTGAATGGAACTTGTTTCATTGAATTTTCTGTGGCTGAAACTCTTGAGAAAGTTATTATTTTTATCATAATGAAAACATTAATATTAATTTTAATTCTTATGCATTGCCTGCCATAATAGTAATATCACGAAATTTGGAAAATTATGTCATATATTCATAATTCTATATTATATTGATAGATTAACTAAATATCCGCATCCGCGGATATTGAAATTAAAGATCCGCATCCGCGGATGTTGAAAAACTGACATCTGGTCCACCACTAAATTTTATATATATATATGATTAATTTATGTTTGGATTTATGTGAGTTCAAACGACGGTTCAGGATCGACCTGCGGTTGACCCTTCTGCAGCATCCCGCCTCATTTGCGGGACTTTGTCAAGGTGGGAATTGCTGTCTCATCTCCTCCTGCCCTCGTAGCCAGCCACGCATGGCTGGTCAGGGTCTTTGCACAAGAATTTGTCCAGCTGGTTCTTGAAGTTATTCAGGTCGGTGTGCTGGAGATTCCTTACTTCTTTCGGTTGGGCATTGAAAAGCTTTGGGCCTCGTATTCTGAGGGTATTTTCCATCCTCTTTTTCATGGCCCCTTGTCCCACAACAGCTGGGACTATACAAAATCTGCTTCTTCTCTCATTCCAGTTTGTTTCTATTTAATTTCTAAGGTTAGGGACAAAGCCCTGAAGTATTTTCCATATGTATATTATTGTGTACCGCTCTCGCCTTCTTTCGAGAGAGTAGAGTTTCAGGGATTGTAGTCGAGACCAGTAGTCTTCACCTTCCGTTTCCTCTCTCTTACACGTAAAAGTCCTTTGCATAGGCTTCAATGTTCGCAATGTCTCGTTTTCTGTATGGCTTGTGAGTACTGAGCAATAGTCAGTTATTGGTAGGACTAAACTCTTCCATAATTTGAGCTTGATGTTTGCTTTTCTGGTGCGGAAGCTCCTCCAGATGATTCCCATTATTTTTCTAGCCGTTGTAATTTTCATGTTGTAGTGCTCTCTGAATTCTGTATCCGACGACATTATTACTCCAAGATCCCTAACTTGTGGATTTGGTGTTATCTGTTTGTCTTACAGAGTTTTGTACCTTTTATTCTGCAGCTCCTTGTTATTACCATATCTTAGAAGTTGGAATTTTTCTTCGTTGAACTTCATATTGTTGTCTTCTGCCCACTCGAATAATGTTTCACTGTCGTTTTGTAATTTTCCTATGTCACCTTCGTTCAATATTTCCTTACATATCTGTGTCATCTGCGAAACATGATACAATACTGTCCTTAATATCTGCATCAATATCTGCAATCATTATTATGGACAACAAGGGAGCTAATACTGTCCCTTGTGGGACACTGTATTTTCCTTTTCGCAAACGTGAAGAAGTATTTTGGGTTATTTTTTATGTTTTCTGCTACCTTGTTTTCCTCCTCGTTTGTCTTATGTATGAATGTTTGCTTAAGGTTCATTTCTATTTCGCCTATTTTCCTCTCTAGTTTGAGTCTCTTTGCATCAGTTCTGCATCTGTAGAGATGTTTTACGGTTTGTCTCCGTTGTCTGAATAGTGTTCTGATTTTCCTCTCGAGCTTGCTACGTTTTCTTTTCTGTCTCTCTGGGATATATCATAGTTCAGTATTATAGGTTTGGTTTTAGTCTCTATTATACATAGTATTTTTTGTGGAGTCTTCTCGTGAAGTAGCATTTCCCAATTTACTTCCTTTAAAGGAAGGAAACGCATCTCTGGGATGCGTTTCCGAACCTCTAGGCTAATTTCAAGTGTATATCGATGAGGTTATGGTCGGAGAACTTTGTGTGCGTTACCTCTTTATTTATTATTATCTCGTTGTTATTTGCCAAGATTAAATCCAAAACGTTCTCTTTTCTTGTGGCTTCACAAATTTCCTGAGTAAGGGCGTAATGTTCCATAACATCTAATAGCATTGTTGCTTGGGTTCTATCATCTTTTGTAATGTTGCTATGAAACTTCTCGATATGTATAACTTCGTCATTTTTCTTCCATGTTATGAATGGGAAATTAAAATCTCCGAAAATTTGAATATTTGTTGGTGGAGTTTCAAATAATTTTAATATGTTTTCTATTTCATTTGTAGTAAATTGGAATTCACTTTTTGTGGTGTTTGGTAGTCTGTAGATGTTCATAATGGTTAGGTTCAGTCTTTTACTTCTAACATAATAATTCTGACTGTGCTGCTCGATTTGTTTACTTTTACCTCACATGTGTATGCATTTTTCACGTAGATGCACCCCCCCCCCCCCCAGCTCGTCTAGCCACTCTATCTGCTCTGTGTATGTTGTAGCCCAACACTGCTATTTCAGTATCCTCGATGCAGTTTTCACAGTTTTTCCCATTTATTTAAGTGTGTTTCTGTTGGGCATATGATATTTATCTGTAAGTATTGTAATTTTCAGCCTGCATAGTCCGTATAGAGGCCTTGTATATTTGTGTATAAAACATTTATCGGGTTTCTAATGTCCGTGTTCGGTTTTCCTATATACTGGTCGTTTCCAGGTCGATGTCGGTTCCTGTTTGGTTTTATTAGTTGGGCTGCTGCATTTCGGAGAACTGAGGTTGCGACCCCTGATACCACTGCGGTTGTTGTATTATCGGTGGGTGATGTTGGATAGAGGGGTGATGTATGTAATGGTGTTGTGAATATATCTACGGAGTCCTGTCTTTTCTTGTTAGTAGGGCAAGCTGTGCTTTTATTGTTCTCATTTCCTCTAAAAAAGTGTGTCATTCCTCCTGTTGTTACTTCTAATTCGGATGTGACCTGTACCTCCTCGTTCTCTTCTTTGCGTACCCTTTATGTGAAAATATGGGCACTCTATATTTAGGCATTTTTTCTCTGTCAGTGACTGTCTGCACATAGGAGGGTGGAAAAAGTGGCAGTTTGGTCCGTATCTGCATCTTCCATTCCTTATCATATCGAAGCATTTTTTGGGGTGACTGTATCTGCAGTATGATCCATATTTGCACGACCCTGTTTTATAATATTCGAATATGGCCCGTCATTTAATCTCCTTACGAGTCCTATGTGATTCGATTGCTTTCTTCTGTTCTGCCACCACTTCTTCCCTACTCAGTTTTTTTTTTGTCTTCGGCGAGTTTTCATTAGTGTTCTTGGTATCTTTCTCTTTCTCTTTTGTATTCCTGGTATCACTCTTTTTTCTCTTTTGTGTTCCTGGTATATCTTTCTTTTGCAGGGGTTAGTTCATCGTCTGAGGCTACTTTTGCACCTCCCTGTAGTGTGTTGTCCTGCGCCTCGTTTTCGGTTGTGTCGCCGTTATCTGGTGTTTCCTGGTCATCTGTCGATAAACATGCATTGCCCATTTGCATTGCTCTTTGTACTATATTCTTATTTTTTCCATGCACTTGACACACAGGAAGCCATAAAGGCCTATGATTTTGTCATTTATCCTGTTTATCATTTTCCTGTCTTTTTTACCTAGGTTCATGCATTCGTGATGTTTGAATGAATTTCAGAGTATACATTTTATAGACTAGACCATATTCTTAAATTTTCCATGAAGGGGCATTTTTTAGTAGAAGATGGTATCCAGTATTTTTAGACTAATTGAAGGGTGCTGAATCTAGAAAAACAGGATACCAAGCTGAAATTTTGTTTTTTCATGTTGAAAATTGAATAAGAAAATGACTCCGAAAATAGCTTCAATTCGAATATTGTAGTGTTTAGAACAAGTAATAAAATCAGTCTTAGTACTGAATATCCTTAACAATATGAGGTATAAGGTATCCCAATATGTAAAGGCAGTTTCGATAATAATTGTTTTATTATGAAACATTGTAACTGGCGTCGCCTCTGCGAAATGGAATGCGTGCTGGGAAGGAGGAGCGAATGCTGCGCGGTGATTGGCAGTAGGAATGCTGTGAAATGTCAGGTGCAGAGAAATTGTGTTGGAATTACAGTTGGTTTTTTGAGGTGTAGAGCGACATGTGTGATGTATTTGTCATATTGTCATACAATCTGAGGTCGCATATTCCTGCTGATACACAGGAAATGTTTGGAATCTGCCCTAAGGATATAATCAGCCACAACGAATCAAAACCAGCAAGACAACGTCGAGACAATGCAGACGAACAACGGCTGCTTGCCATTCTCCAGCGTTTCGAGGTATTCATTCCTTACGTACAAAAGATCTTGCAAATGACAAAATACAAGAGTCGTTACTTCAAGCCAAAGAACTTGGGAAACAACAACTGAACACATTTTTGAATGATAGACTTATAGTTCATTCAGGGACACAGGCACCTCATTCGATATATGATACCATAAAGAAAAACCAACCCCAAACATTTAGAAATCTTTATGATGTCGTACAATACAGCACGGAAAAGAACAAGAAAATTGTGCTCAAAGCAGATCGACATTTTTTGCAACGTCTTGTGACCTCATATGCAGTTGGACGTACAGTGGACTTAGAAAATATTTTGAAACATGAATTTTTTACCTGTTCCTCTTGCTTTGGCAGAAATGAATGGCAATTTGAGAACAGGAAACAAAGCAATGCTGGCCGAAATTTTGACTTCAGACATTGAGTGTCCCGACACACTAGATCTCAACAACAGCTCTGCATGTCTACTGATAGATGGACAAGCCCGTGTGCTTTCGATTGGAAAGCCAGACGGTGCCAAGACGTTTGGAGATTTAGCCAATATATTCACAAGGTCAATCATCCAGTCAGGAATGGCATATGAACGTATAGATGTCATTTTTGACAGATACCGAGAAGAATCTATAAAAGCAGGAACACGCAACAGACGTACGAAGACTACTACGACCAATCCGACGCGTAATTGATAGCCGAGAGGTACCGCTACCAAAATCATGGATGAATTTCATTGCCTTACCAGAAAACAAGGCAAATCTGGCTCACTTTCTCTCTGAGGAACTTCTGTTACATGCTCCGAGAGACAAGGAGATAATAGTTGCAGGCGGTTTCGAAGATAAGCAGGATGTTAGGTCTTCTCGTGGCACAACAAATCTGAACCCCATAAGAGCGGCACATGAAGAAGCAGATACCCGGCTTGTTCTGCATGCGATCAACTGTCATTTTGACAACATCGTGGTGTCTGCAAGAGAGACAGATGTCCTTTTACTCTTGGTGTCACATTTTGCAAAAATACATTGTGACAATCTTTGGATGATGGCCGGAACAGCCAAAAGGAGGAAGTACATCCCTGTCCGTGCAGTCTATGATAACCTTCCACCAAATTCACTGGAATCTCTTCTTCCATTTCATGCCCTGACAGGGTGTGACACCACATCCCATATTTCTGGGCACACAAAGCAGACAGCATGGAAAGTACTTCTGCAGCATCACCAGCTTCTGCTTGGCTTGGGAGTAGGAAATTTAACACCAAATCAACTGAAGTCAGCAGAAACGTTCATGTGCAGCATTTATGGTGTTGAGAGTGTTGATACCGCACGCAAAATTATGTTTGAAAAATCCTGCAAACCAGAACTGATGCCCCCCACAAGTGATTCCTGTAAATATCATATACAGCGTGTGCATTATCAGTGTACTCTTTGGAAAAATGCTCACCGCCCATTTCTACAACTTCCCGAAGTCACTGAGATGGGATAGAGACGAGACAATTCGGGATTGCGGCCCATACTGATGACACTTGATCCGATCCTTGAGGCTTGTGTTGAGCTTGTGTCTTGCTCTTGTCTTGCTAGGTGTCGAACCATACGTTGCAAATGCAGAAAAACTAAACTTCCATGTACTGCAGCTTGTGGATGTAGGGAGGCAACTGGGCAGGATGGCTGTCTTAACGACAGTACATAAAGTAACAGTACTTCTCAATCTGCTTAAGTTTACAATGGTTTTGTGCAATATATGTAGCATGTTGTACTTTTAAATATAATTTTCGGTATATATCCGTTATTTTATTGTTTCTATAGACCACAGTCATAAATCATGTGTCTAGACAAAACCAAAGAACAAAACTTGTCCATTTGTAATTGCTCGCTTTCTATCTCCTGCCCCCAACTACGTCACTGTAATAAAACATTACATTGTTAGTGGGCCAACTTTTTCCCTAGCAAAGTTAGAATGCTGATATTTACAGAATAGTTTCCACGTGATCCAGTGATGAAAAATGCCAATTTTCGTCAAAATCCGTTAATTATCGATGAAAGTGTAAAAGAAACGCATAGCGCCATTTTACAAAGAATCGACTTTAATGGCCATTATGTTTTTAGCTATTTTGAAGGTAAAAAACTAAAAATATAGCTTGGTATCCTATTTCATCATTAAGAGGACCCTTGAATTAGGTAAAAAACACTAGTCACCAGCTTCTACTAAAAAATGCCCCTACAATTTTTTACAGGCCACTTTTTGTGAAAATAGTCTAGTCTATTAAGCCTGTGGTTTGGTCTGCTTCACTTCTGCAGTCATATATATACTAGGGGCACTCAATATATTTTGCCCCATCCTCTTTCCTTAGCTAAATAATAGCCCATGTGGCTGAAATGTCTTTTGGGCCGTAAGTTTAAACTTTCTGCGCTTCACATAACCGCATTTTTCCAGTTTGAACCTCCCCTCTTTGTATAAAACCGCTTTTAAATGCCCTTGTATAAAACCGATGGTTAACGCAGTTTCGAAAATGGCGTACGACAGTGATGTGCGTCGTAAACAGAGAGTTGTTATCGAGTTCTTAACCGCAGAGAAGGAAACAGTTGGAAATATTCACAAACGTCTATAAAACGTTTATGAAGATATTGATCGAAGCACAGTTGGACGCTGGTCTAAACGTGTTAGATCATCGGAGAGAGGGAGAGCCGGCCTCGATGATGAGCCACGCAGCGGTCGCGCAGCATCGGCTGTGACATCTCACACTGTGCAACGTGCTAACAGCATCATTCGATCAAATCGGCGCGTCACATACAAGGAGTCATCAATCCTGGAAATAGGAATTAGTGAAAGAAGTGTGAATACGATAATTCAGCAACTGGGATACTTAAAAGTGTGTTCACGATTTGTTCCTCGCCAACTGACTGAAGCTCACAAAGCCCAAAGAAAAGGAATTGCTTCTGAGTCGTTGGTTCGATACGAGACAGAAGTGGATGACTTCCTCTCACGAATTGTGACTGGGGATGAGACTTGGGTACACCACTTTGAACCTGAAACCAAAACGCCAATCCATGGAGTGGCATTACGTAGACTCCCCACGCAAGAAAAAGTTCAAATGGCTCCCTCTGCATGAAAGGTTATCTTCTTTCCAGCGAATATAGGTTTAATGTACGTAGTTTTTCCAAGTAATTTAGCTGGCTGTGAAGTTTCTTGAATTTCTTTCAGATTTTTTATATGGGGACGTCAGGACTGAACAGTATTCAGTTTTGGTAATACTGTTCCTTTTGGCACTTCCGATTCTGATGATCATTTCCTTGGATTTTAAGAACTGGCTGACGTTCTCTGAAGAAGTTATATATAGATCCATTTTCTTACTTGCTAGTTATTCTATGTTTTATTTTAAGTCTAATTTCCGTGGTCACACTTGTCGAATGCTTTAGTAAAATCCGTGTATATACATCGTAATTTTCACTTTTTCAAGTGCGTCAGTAATAGTTTATAATGTTCTTTTGCTGTGATAGTCACAATCTTTTTTGTAGGAATCTTTCCTGTGTCTCCAAAAAGTCAGAGATTTGCTCTCGAACTATTTTCAAATATTTTAGTGAAGTGAGATGTCAGTCTATTATATGATAGTTCTTTGCTTGAGACCTATCCCCTCTTTTGCATATAGAGACAATGTTCGCCCTCTTCAGGATTCCCGGTATTTCCCCTGTCCAGAGATCTACTCCATATCGAATATAGCAGTGTAGCTATTTTATTCTTACAGTTTTTAATCATCGAGGCGTTCCATTTGTCTGGACCTGCAGATGAGTGTGATTTCAACTGTCGTATAGCTCGCGCTATATCTTCTGAGGAAAAGTCAAAATCAGTTATATTCTCTCCTTTTAATTTCCGTCCAAAGCAAGAAGTTATTTCTACCAGGCACCATTTTGTCTCTGAGTACTGAAAACTGATTTATACTGAGCTTTTTAATATTTCAGATATTTTTTTCAGACCGTCGGTTAGTTCATTATTTGCTTCATCAAGGGCTCGATAGTGGCGCGAGTTCTTGTTTTCCTTTTCGCAAAGTTATAGAAGTATTTTGGGTTTTTCTTTATTACTTGTACCGTATCTTCCTCTTCCCTCTTTGAATGACCATTAATTAGAGATTATCTACGCTTCGTTATTCCTCAGCTTTTCTTCTATCACCTTTCTCGCACTATTGCCAGCTACTCCCTTTCTTTTGCGGAATGTTGTTCGTTTTTTTACTCGAAATAATTAATGTTCCCTTTTTGCTGTTTTTTTTAACCTATTTTCCCAAAATTTCCATTGTCGTTTTTTCTGAGGTTATTAGCATTTTTTCACTTGTTTTATCCTTAAAGACTATTTTCCATTCTATATGAGCCATATTTGATCTGATTTCTTCCCAATTTATAGTCTTGGAGTTTGGTTAAAAATCTCGCATTCCTTCTTTCTTTTTGGTATTGTAGTTTAATTTAAGGTTGTCGTCATATTGGTTGGTATTTCGATAATGTTGTGGTCAGATATAATCGTTAGGATTATTTTTATGTCATCAGTTAAATTGTTGTTGTTATTGTTGTTCGTGAAAACTAGTTCCAGGCACTTATTTTCATGGTGCTGTCTGTTATTTCTTGTGCTAACATAAATTATTTTGTTAGAGTTATTAACATTTTTGCTGTTTCTTGGTCTTCTCTTGAGAGAAGATTTGTATACAGTATATATATTTCTTATTACCCTTTTGTATTTTGTAAATGGGAAATTAAAATACCCACAGAGTATTATATTAGAATTTGGGGAGTTTAAAGCCTTTATAAGGTTTCCGATCTCGGTAATGGCTTCAGAGAATTTTGCAGTTGGAGTGTTCAGAGATCTATAAATGACTATTAGTCTACATACTGTATAACGTCTGTTGTAGGTAAGCTACTGGAATCGATAATTAGGGATTGTATAGTCGAACACTTAGAATTACATAACTTGATTAGAAATACGCAGCACGGTTTTAGGCGAAACAAATCTTGCTTAACTAATATTTTAGAATTTTTCCAAAGCGTGGTTGAAGTTTACGATAGTCATCGGGCGGTAGATGTAGTGTATTTAGATTTTCAAAAAACGTTTGACACCGTACCCCACAAAAGACTCGTTGAAAAAACTAAGGATCATGAAATCAGGGGTGTAGTAATAAATTGGATAGAAGAGTGGTTGCGAGGTAGGAAACAGAGGGTGGTCGTTGATGGAGCGGAGTCTTCTTGGGCTAATGTAGCAACCGGCGTTCCTCAGGGTTCTGTATTGGGCCCCTTGCTTTTTCTTTTCTATATTAACGATTTAGATGTCGGCCTAGTCAGTGCAGTTTCAAAGTTTGCGGATGACACGAAGTTGGGTGTAGGGCGGTAAATGACGAAGATAAAGGTAAAATCCAGGAAGATCTGACTAAAATCGTGGATTGGTCGGTCACATGGCAAATGAGATTTAACGTCGATAAGTGCAAAATTTTACATATAGGTTCGCTTAACAGTAATTTTGCGTACAGTATGCCAGGGAAGTTGTTGGCAAGCGTAGATCAGAAAAGGATTTAGGAGTTACAGTCACTGGTGTTTGAAAGTAGCGAAACAAAGTACAGCAGCGGTCAATAAGGCGAACAAAGTGCTAGGTTTTATAGCTATGAATTGTGAGTATAAATCGCGCGATATTATTGTTCCTCTTTATAAATCATTAGTTAGACCCCATTTGGAATAGCGATCCAATTTTGGAATCCGTATATGTGCAAGGATATAGATAAAATCGAACGAGTTCAAAGACGAGCAACTAAGCTGATTCCGTCGCTTAGGTCAAAGTCGTACCAGGATAGGCTAAAGGATTAAAACTGACTACACTCAATACTAGGAGGCTAAGGGTCGATCTAATCCAGGTTTTTAAAATTATGAATGGGTTCGATAACGTAAACAGAGAGAGCGTTTTCGAAATATCACAATATAGTAGAACTACATAGAAACAACGGGTTTAAGCTGACAAGTAGAAGGTTCGAGACAGCAGTTACCAAAAACGTTTTTACGCATAGAATAGTAAATAGCTGGAATAGTTTGCCGGTAGAAGTAATTAGTAGTACGTCTATAAATATGTTGAATAATCGATTAGACGCATTTGTTGATGATAGATTGGTTATAGTTTAAAGTAGTAAAATTAAGGTTTTTGTGGTTGGGAAACCACGTAAAATTGTAGGTCCTCTCCGCCACCACGGAGGACATGCACAATACACAATTACAAACACGGTTAGGTAGACCAGCCATGAATGGATCCTAGGGTCTTTGTTGGTCCGAAACATTATAACATACACTACATATATAATCAGAAAGTGAAATTTCATGAACCCCTCATTAGGGTCAGGGCAGTTTTCAGTAAGAAGTAATGCACATTTGGGATTTTATATATATATATATATATATATACAGTATATTATACCCCAAATCGACAAGAAATTCAGAGAAATTCTAGAGCAAAAGATTTAGGGGCTGTAATGACTGATGATGCGAAATTCAAAACAAAATAAAGATAGCAATAAACAGATCAAAGAGAGTAACGGAGCAGATATTGAGAACCTTTAAACGAAGGGATAGGAATGTACTGATTCCTCTACTGAAAACACTGATCATACCCAAATTGGAATACTGCTTGGTCCTAACATCCCCATATAAAAAAGAACACATTAGACAGCTAGAAGGGATTCAGAGAAGCTTCACAGCCAAGATCAAGGGGTGCAAAGAACTAAATTACTGGGAAAGGTTACACGAACTAAACTTATATTCACTGGAAAGGAGAAGAGAGAGATACACCATTATTTACACTTGGAAAATAATGGAGAAACTAGTCCCTAATCTTACTCTGAACCCTGTAACTCCCCAAATAACGGTAGAAAGTGGAAAAGGAAGAATGTGTCGTGTTCCCAAATTAAAGGCAAGACAGGGAACATCCTTATCCCTGAAAGAAAATAGTTTTGTTGTGAGAGGACCAAAACTATTTAATCAGCTGCCCAAAGACCTAAGGAACCCGAATGGTGTTGCAGTAGATATCTTCAAAAGAAGATTAGACGCCTGGCTCAGAACAATCGCCGATGAGCCGGGCGTATGTGAGGTGGAGAGTACAAGAAACTAACTCACTACTTCGCCAGGCCAACTCGAGAGGAGGGGCGACAAGCTTAGCCCTCGTGAAATGAGGAATCATCGTGCGGAACCTTTGAAAGGTTGAAAGGAAAGGTATATCTCAACTGGTTTGGCGAACTCGCCAAACCAGTTTCGAGATAGTCGTGTTTAAACTGTGACTATTGTGTACGAGGGGCACATAGCGCAACTACACGCATTGAAAATAACTACATTTTCAGTGTACGTGGTGGGTAATTGGCGATACCAATTGTATATGTGTGGGGGAGGGTTGAACTATTCATTCGTGAAACAATAGCAAAATTACTAATGTGGCGAGTTCACCCCTCGTATTCGCGACGCCTCATTATTATTATATATATATATATATTATATATTATATATATATATATATTATATATATATATATATATATATATATATATATATATATATAAAGGCCGAGCTTACGGGATTTTTCTACGCTTTTGTATCATGTGGCTGAAAATAAAATTTATACGCTAGAATCTACAAGTTCACGTTTCTTGATGAACAGCACCGAAATGCTGCACTGACAGTCACAATTGTGTGGATTGCAATCACTTAAGAACAGAGTTATTAGTTCCTTACAGCACATTCCAGCTTCTCTCGATTTCAGCCCGGAAGAGAGACATAGATCTACTGTCCAGCTGGGTTACAGCAACCGCTGTCGTCACAACCACAAGCTGTCGTACACTTCATCCTTTTCCTGAAGCAGTTGCATCTAGCTGTCTTGCACTTTTTCTTGCAACCACAAGCAACAAGCTCCAGGCAGGCTTCAGGGATTGGAGGAAGTCTTGTCCACACTGGTAGGAGGCTCCCATCTTCCAACTTCCAGGCTGAAGTGTCCACCGGATCTTCAACATCTACGTGCTCTTTGTCAGCCTGGAGCCATATTTTGGCCTGATAGTTTGCCCGCTTGGCGTGGAGCTCCAGGGCATCCTTTGTCGGTGGGAGCATTTCCAGAGTCTTCTTGGCCTTCCCAAAAAGGTGAACTCTGGCGTCATCAACTGTGTGTTGTTCCGGGGTGCCATACAAATGACACACAAACTTCTCAACATCTGCGATATCCCCATCTCGACCAATGGCGTGCAGCAGGAGTGGGTGGTCACTGAACACCTTCCAACACTTTTTTTTCCATGACCACTGAAGGACGAGACTGTGTCACACCCGGTCAAAGCGTGGAAGCTGACCAGGTTGTCCCTGACTGGGGGCGACAAACTCTTGAATACATCGTGCACGGGGTAGCATTTTCGGTTCTTGGCCGTTCCGCACAGCATCCACACTTCAGCGACCTTGGTGCAAACGAAGTGAATCAGCAGCACCATTACATCAGTATCTCTGCACACTACCAGTATTCGTTCATAGCCCTGGGACGCTGCATCACATGAGTGAAGGATGAGCCTGGTGTCCGCCTCTTCATGGTTGCTATGCAGTGGAACGTCATGTCGCCTGGTTGACCGTACTTCAGTGGCTTCAGAGAAGCCCCCCTGTCACCAGCTGACATCTTTCTTGAAGATCTCTGCCCTTCTCAGTGATGACGTTAGACAGAAACAAGGCTAGGTCAGCCTTGTTTGTATCCAGGGCCATGAAGTTTTTCCACACTTCAGGCAGTGGAACTTGTGGGCCATCAATGACTTTCCGAATCGGTTTCTTCTTGCTTGCACGCTTTGTCCTGGTAACTGCTTTGATCGATCCTTCCCCTGCGTACCGATCAAAGATGACATCAACTCTTGTGTGTTCATTGAAATAACTCGTCACGGCCTTGAAGAACACTTCAGCATAGTCGCCGAATGTCCGACAGCCGCCAGGCTTGCCAAGAGCTTGGATGAGTGCATGGCCATCTATCATCACACAGGTCTTCAGATCAGAGGTTGGAACCTCTGAGCTTATGGTCTGCTGAGCCATCAGGATGTTCATCAGCTCAGACTTCGATGTCGAATTCATCTCTCCTCCTGCCTTCGCCAGACTAAATGGGACTGGGGACAGTTCATGCTTCAAGACGTTGACCATCTCCACCTTGCGCATTCAGGAGCCGCTGTAGTAGCTTTCTGTCAGCTTTGATGGTCTTCTGCATGTTCTGCTTGTGGAAACTGTAGCTTTGTACACATCAGCGAAGGTTTTCGACCGATGTTTCTTCATCGTTTCATGGAAGCCTACTATCTGTTCAATCAGTCTCTCCTTCATGAAGCCGATTACATGCTGCTTTCCTCGATCCTGAGCTGTCAGCAGGTTCTCCACAACATCTGTGGGTGCAGTGTCTTTGGTTGCCAGTGAAACAAGTGGGATGTTAGTGGCGGCATCTGTATCTCCTGCTTCACTCACGTGAACTCTGAAGACGTCAAACTGCTTCAACTGCTGAACTAGCTTCATGACATCATGAGCGTCACGCCTAGTGCGAGAAGGCAGACTGTCAACCCGAGTGAAGGTGGCTTCCCCATCATCATCTTGAAGATTGAAGAGGCATCTTGTGTCTTGAGAGATGCGTGACCGCTCTGACCATGTGATGCAGAACCTGTCTCTTGCTTGGTCATTCTTTGTGATGCCGATGATACCATTGTGCATCTTGCATGTACGATTTATCCATTCGGTTGCCTGATCAGCTGGAACTTGGTTGAAGCGCTTCGCCGTCCTCTTGACGACAAAGTTCCCATTACAGAACTCTGCATGAACTTCTGGTGCTGACTTCTCAAGACCTCTCATATCAGCCAAGTAGACCGGCCCCCAACGTGCATAGTTTGTGTGGTCATAGATAGTTAGCCAAGGCAGCATTGCAGCAAAGGCTTCTATGTGGAGACTCCACATGCCATCTCTCTGAGCTCTGATGAAGGCCAGTAGGATCTCTACCATTTCCATGTAGGATGACCACAGCATGAAGTTGGGATTTTCAGAGTGCTGGTCATTGAATTCCTCCATGAGACTGTGGAATTTCTCATCTGCCAAAACGTCTGAGAAGTTGTCAACAGCATCGCGCATCTCATCTATGTCAGCTCTGTCTTTGAAAAGCGAAGCAACATTGAGGGCAAGCTGTTTGACGTTCTCATCTCCGTTGCCAGTTGCAGCCAGCCATGACTCAAACATCTGCCACTTGATGCGCCACAGTGCCTCATACGTCAGCTGGTGACCTCTCACAGCTCGGTAGTAGGCCTTGCCGTCCAGCATTGTCTCAGTGGTGTTAGCCGCGTACACACCTGCCTCTGTCCATAAGTCATCAAGTCCCACACTTTCCATGTGTTGACCAATGGCTTTCAGAAAGTTGAAGCAGATATGGAGGCCTCCCATGAGCAAGACCACGTTGGCAAATTTCGAGTTTGCCCAGACTAGTTCCTTACCCCTGCTGTACAGAGGCTGATCAGCAGTGATGATGGTGTACTTCTGGCTGACATACTCAGAAATGGCCATGAAGCGATTGATGACGGTGGTCATGGTGTCATTGTCATCTGCTGGTGCCTGCAGGATTGGCAACATCCCGGCGGTCGTTACTGGTGGATCCGCAGTGCTGACAGATTGATTGAATGCTCCCCAGCTTGGAACGGACATCGCTTCATCATGGATGCGTGACACCACCCAGGCCAAGTCCTTGGCACGTGCCCGGTCCCTCTCAGGTTCATGTGACAAGTCGTCTATGTCAGTGTCGTAGCCAGGAGGAGATGGCCTCTTGCCAGATGGGAGGGTAGCCTGGTCCAGCCTTTGGAACTCCTGTAGGTCATCAGGTTTGATAGATTTCGATCTCTTGTGCTTGCCACCCTTTTGGCCATGACTCTGCTGTGGAGGGGGGCCTCTCTGCCATACCATCAGTTGAGTGCTGTGGAAGGTGTTCTTCCCGTCTAAGGTTGACTCCAAGACATCTATGTTGTCACAAGAGCAGTGAATCATTCTCTCTTTGACGATGGTGTCAGGGATGTAGACACATCCATTCTCAGCATACCTCTCCAGGATGTTCTGAGCGATGGTGGTGTCTATCCTTCTTACAGTGTCGATACCAATAGTGTGATTTGCCGCGTGGAACAGATCTAGGAGTGCTTCTGAGCGGGTGGCTTGGTGCAGAGTAAGACCCAAGCCCACATGCTTTGGTGTCAACTTTCGTCGGTTGGAGACTGCATAGACTATGTCCTGGGCAATGCTACACACACTCTGCTTCACTTTCTGGTCCTCTTCACTTCCCTCATCCACAGCATCCATTCCCCCAAAGAGCAATCGTAGAAACAGGTACAGACTGTCGGGTATGACGCGATCAACATGTTCCTGATCAAGACCTTGCCATGTCTCGGAGTGTCCAGGAGTTTCAAGAAGATCTTGTCGAACCTTCAGAGCCACGTGTACCATATCTTGGAATATGCTGCTAGTGGCACACATGCGGACATCAGCATCTTCATCTTCAGTAGACTCTGACTCAGAGGTGACAGGACCTTGTTCACAAGACTTAGCCAGTGCTTTGGAGATGATGAAATCTGAGCTCTCTCCAGGGTAAATCAGCAGCGGGCCCCTTGACAATGGGCGTACATAGCTGGCGTTTGAAGCATCTTCGTAGAACGTTGTTCTCCTGGAGTATTTCACGGTGATGCCGGTGTCATTACACATACTCTCGTATCTGTCCCAGACGTCTCCCATGTCGTATACGTGACCACGAGACAGGCCTACTGTCAAGTCTTTGCACAGCTTCGTCATGCACTCATTTTCAGGCCCTTGCTGCTCCTCTGACACCGCTTGTTTTCTAGTACGTCTCTCAAATGTCACCAAACATGCCAGATGATAGCAGCCTTCAACTGCAATCACATCACTCACCGCTGACAACGGTATGCTCATGACAGGGTCGTGTTTGGCACGCTGGATCAAGTCATCTGACTTCTCCATTGTCTCCACCCTGTGCAGTTTCTTTGTGGTCTTCTTTTGGCAAAACATGCAGAGGGTCCAGTCAATCACTGGTGTTGAACGTCTACGCTTTGGGGAAAAGCCTGAGAGCCTGCACTTTTTGTGGTCGCCGATGCACCCATGGTCTGCTGCTGACTTCGCAGCCTTTTGAGTTTGCCTTCAGAGGTGAATAAAGAGTAGCATGATTTATGCCACTTGAGTTCCAATGCATTGAAATCATCCTTGGAATGACTTTCCAGTCTTTGTAAAACATCAAGATAGTAGGTATCTCCCAGGTTCTTTCTCTCATCGCCCACAGTCATAGTTCTTGCTTTTCCTTCTGCTGATGCTGTGCGCAGGTCACCAGCGCTGCTTTGGCAGAAGAAGCAACAATCCTCACTGACATCCTGACGTTTCCTCTTGCGCTTGATGACAGCTACAGGGTCCATTGCTGATGAGCTCCCTATCTGCAAAGACAAGTGGGAATGGCAGTATGTAGTAGCCACAGATATATTGAAACAATTCGAAACATACCTATCCTTTAGCAGTATTATTATTATTATTTTACCAGCTGGCACTGTCTGCACTCTTTTAATTGCATATACCAAACCAATGTCTGGCCAGCCAGTGCATTGAAAATATTCAACATGTGAAAGTATGCTATTACTTGTATTATGGTAGTAGTAGGCACATGCGCACCTCACCGAGCATGCTAAATGTAGTTTTAATGGAAATAAAGACATCCAGAGTCATAGTTACATTCAATTATTATCCATAAAATTACAAAACTATGCTTTATGTGCTAATGATACACCTTTAAACACGTTGTTACATAGAGCCACCACTGAAATGCAAAAATTCGGAATTTTTCAGAATTTGACTTTTGTAACCTTGTATGGGACCTTCAAACCCAAAATTGAGAGTGGCATCCACCCACATCTTGTTTGGCATCCTCAGTACTACTTATCTAAGGTGGGTGCCTGCTATTAACAAAAAACGCCGTTAAGTTTTTTGCTAGAGGACTTTTGAAATTTTGGCCGGCCCACTATTATATAAAAAATGAGAAAGTTGTACTAGATTTTACGAGTATAATCAACATGAAATTAATTAAAAACTATTAAAACAAGAAACAGTTTATTAGGTCCTCCACATTTCGGTTGTGATACTACACTTTCGAAGACAGGACAAGAATTTGACCCTCATGAAATATTAATGGGTTGTACGCAATTCCTGGAAAAAAGTTCGCCTAGAAACGATTCGTTAAAGCATTAAAAAATTACTAATCAGTAAAGATTTGGTTTTGTTTTAAAAATGTTATGATTGTCACCAAAGAGAATAAAATATATAAAGAAAACAGAATATTTATCAATTAGTAATTTTTGTATGCTTTTTAAAATTTTGCTTTTTAGACGAACTTTTTTCCGAAATGAAACGAGTTTTAATTTCCACGGTTACAAAATTTGGTCGATTTGACATTCTATCGACTGGTATATTGTGGATTAAATTAAGCTAGGTTAGATTAGTATAGTTAGGTTAGGTGAAGTCGGTGTTTTTAGATTGTCGATGTTATGGTCTTGTCTGTGTGATGGGTATGTAGGTCCGTAATTTCTGTTGACAGATTTGTACACTTTTTGTTTAATCTCACCACTTTCGTTTTATAAGTGTTCACCGTAACATTAAATAAAATCGTTTGGCGTTAACCTCAATAAAATCAGTTAGGTGGCCGTTATATGCAACAAGGGGTTCAGATTAATTAAAGCATTTTCGACATTAATGAGCCGTATGCGATATAAAGTGAATTATGATCATCGCTCTCCCCGTGTCATTTTCATTTGTAATCATTTCCATCTGCGGTCATTTCCATTTGTAGTCATTTCCACAGACGTATATGGGATAGATCCACTAGTCAACCCTAAACCATGGGATTTAAAGATCCGTGTTTTAAACTTCACCCAAAACTTTATATTTATAATAATAATAATTAATAATTAATAATAATGTAATAATAATGTAATAATAACAGTGTAATAATGTAATTATAACCTTAAAACTTGAAACATTTATTATTATTAATAATAAATGTTATTATTACTGTTATTATTACTGTTTCACTTTTACATTCTAGTTTAATAAATGTTTACGATAAGAAATAGTGAAACGATTTTTTGTATTATTTTACAAAATTGAAGTATGTGGCAATTGTTTGCCGTAGAGAGATATAATTTATATGTATAGAATTTATATTTATATTTAGAGAGATATAATTAAGCTATTTTGCCAAAGTGGATGTATTAATATACGGACAATACATTCAGAATGTTAAAATTTACACTGAAAAACAATTACAGTTTCTTTTTCCATGAAAAGATCTAAAAAAAATGGCTGCTTCCACTTATTTTTCTCCAGCGAACCATTTAATTTTCTGAATGAGCCCCGTCGATTTTCATAACGTGTCTGCAAAATCTGCCCATCGAACCAGTCGCTGTTTAAATAGTGTCAGGTATATTCCACGTAGGTCTGTCTGCGTCATTTCTTTAATTTCCTTCAGTTTTTGTAGGAGTATTCAAGAGGATCGAAGCTAAACTTTGAAAAGCATCTTCAAATGTACCATTTAAGGTTTTATATTTTCTGAGAGGTTATGAAATGTATAATGATTGTACAAATTGATTTAAAAGTTGAAGATGAAGTATTTTTGAAAATTTAGGCTGTATGTTTCGCGCAGACTTAGTCTAGGAGAAATTTTTTTAACATCTTTATAGTTAAAGGAAATAATGATAATAATAATAAAGTTTGCGATTATTTAACCTCCTTCATAACATCCGACTAAGGTCATGACAGTATTTACATGAATGAATAACTTTTGGTCAAAATCTTTGTCAAAATCAGGAATGAAGTTATCCACGTTTATTTTTCCCCCGTCATAGAAATTTAGCTTCAGGGAAATTGGTTTAAGAATTATACTATCAAAGTATCTCAGAATAGGCCGTGTGCATGCACCATCGATTTTATGTTGTCCAGTATTAGGGAATTACACTCGCTCTTTAACGAAAATTCAGTTCGTTCATCGTGTAGTTGTTAATTATTATTATTAATATATATATATATATATATATATATACAGGGTGTAACAAAAGAAAAGTTCGTTACCATAGGAAGTTGATGTTTACTCTTTTTGTTTCAGGTTTATAAATGAACAATATAGCTGATTACACCCCAGAAGAGAAAGTGAAATTTGTTTTATTACATGTAGCTTTCTCTGGGGACATTTAAAGTTGATTGTTTACCGAACAAGACCACGACCAATTCAGCAGTTAAAAGATAACATACAACAAGAATGTAACATGAGTAAGGATGGGTTACGTAACGTTCAATGTAACTTACGTGATCGAATTAATGTGTCAACACCTGAATGGCATCCAATTTTAACATTTATTGTCTTTATAACAAATACAAAATTAATCTCCTATGATAACGGACTTTTGTTACACCATATATATATATATATTTTATTTATTTATTTATTTTTATGTAGAAAGGAAGGACCAAGGGAGAGCCCGCAAAAGTGGACCCCTTTATAAGAAAGAGAGTGCCGTAATCAAGATCTTCGAGGCTCACGATGCATTTATATATATATATATTGAAAACAATGTGTAATGTGTAAACTGCATGTATGGTAGTGAAGAATAGAAGGAAAAGTGTGGGTTTGAGAGCATGCTGGCCTGCTCACAGGGTAGGTGAAACACGAAAAATAAGATCAGCTAAAGAGGACATTGAAAGGAGAAACGGGAGTTCCAGCACCCCTTGTCTCCTGCTAAACGTACCCCCTCCGGAGTACTTCCCTGGTCGATTGGTGTCTACAATCTTCTCCATATATATATATATATATATATATTATATATAATATATATATATATATATATATATATACACACACACACTTGTTTAAAATAGTCTCATATAATGTATGGTCAGTGAGGAATTCAACTGTAGATGTTCATAAAATCTGTGACAGTGCAGATTTGATACTCCTGCAAGAGCACTGGCTACCTAAGCAAGAGCTAAAATTCCTCTCTACCATCCATGATGACTTTATGTACCATGCGTCATCAGCAGTAGATTTGTCAAATGAATTAATGTACGGTCGGCCTTTTGGTGGTGTTGCTTTCTTAATAAGGAAAAATTTGCCAAAACATATAAAAAATTTTAACAAACGATAATGTAAGGTTGTGAGGCATTGAATTACAAGTGAACAATGATCGCATATTAATTGTAAACTGCTATTTACCATACAACAATGGCAGTAATCTAGATGAATACGTTGATTTGCTGTACAAAATTAAGTCATTATCAGATAACCCCAAATATTCTCACTGTACGTATAATAATGGGGGACTTTAACGTGCATGTGAACTCGGAATTCTTTGTAGAATTGGGTAACATGTGCGAGTCAGCCAAATTAAGTATAAGTGATGTAGATGGAGTAGGGGTAAAGTGGTAATTTTACATACGTTAGTGATATGTGTAGTACCACCAGGTGGATTTATTATTGTCTCACTAGTAATAATCTAAAGGCTCGAATTGTTAGAGTTCATATTCTGCATGATTTCCTTCTTTCTGATCATAGACCATTAGAACTATTAATTAATTTTACCAATTTATGCGCAACACGACATAACAAGAACTCAATAGGTAGGAATAATCGCGTCAATTGGTCTAATGTTAATATGCAACAGAGAATAGAATACAAAGACAGAACAGGTCACCTCTTTAATAATTTAGAAATTTTGCATCTAGCCTGTAGTAATCCTTGCTCAAATGATTCTCACTGTAAACTCATAGATAGGTATTATATGTAGTATGATAGTATCCCTGTTAAGAGAAGCAGGAAGCCCCCTGATTAAATCTTACAACCATCATACTAAGATTATTCCTGGATGGAATGATTTTATTGCCCCCCTGAAGAGGGAATCGAAAGACATCTACGATTTGTGGTGCTTTCATGGTAGACCCAGATTAGGACCAGTATACATGAACATGTATAGAAGTAGGGTCAGTATAAGGCGGCCATAAGGCGATGTAAACAGGAAGAAGAGTCTATTCGACCATCAAAAGCCTGTGAAGCTCGCATAAATAACGATAAAAAATTTTGGGAATTTGTTAAGAATCAAACGGGTGTCAAAAGTGTCATCCCTCCGACAATCGATGGGGTGTCGGGGGAGGTTGAAATTGCAAAGCTGTGGAAAACCCACTACTCTAACATTCTTAACAGTGTGAGTAGCGATAATCTTAAGATAGATTGCAGCGAAACGCCTTTGGGAGGACAAGGGAAAATACTTTGATATCAGTTCCTGAAGTAAAGAGGTTAAAGACTGGTTCTGCGTCAGGGGTAGATGACCTATCGAATGAGCACTTAAAATATGCCAATGACGTAGTATGTCTGCATATATCATTGCTACTATCAACCATGCTTGCTCATAGCTATATCCCTGCAGAGTTCATGAGGGTATATATCACGCAGCTCCCACAGGCCTCTGCTCGCTGCGACTTTTAAGATGAATTAACTTTGGACGATCCAACGTGGGTGGTCCTTGTTAGTTATGCTCGGCCTTAGCCGAGAGCATCCGAGTTGTTACAACCAAGTTTCTCTCCCGAAGGGGTGAATGGAAACACTTCACTTCAAAAAAATTGGAGTTTAGTTCACTCCTAAATTTTATTCACCAAGTTTATACAGAACGAGGCACTGATAATTGATCAGAAGTTTACAGGGGGAGAGGTTTACCTTTTACAACAACAGCTCAAGCAGGAATTTACAGGGGTAGAGGTTCGACCCCGGTTGACAATAGTTAAGGTAGGAATTAAAAATGAGAGGGAGCAACCTTTGTAACAAAGGCCCCGGGCAGGAATTTAGAGCGGGAGAGGTGCAACCTCTCGTATCAAGGGCTCAGGCAGGAATGATCTCATCTAACATATATGAAACAAAGAAGTCCGAATTTTGGGGGGGGGTGCAGTTGAAGGCCAAGCTCCCGCTTTAGCTGGAGGGTTGAGGAATTCGGACGCTAAGGATATCATATTTAAGCAAAAAGCTAACAAAAAAATAATACGTTTTTGTAAGGTATACACTTTTGGATGGTGACCTAAAGTCGGGTGCCGACATGTACCGAGTACATTAAGTACTCCATAATTTACATTAAGTATATTAATTACCGTTAATTACAATTTTAACAATTTGTTAATAGACATATCTAATACTGAAGTAATCTGAATAGGTAATACAATTTAGATAATGACGGAGAGTTCTCCGTTGTTTTATAATTTAAAGGGGATTAACAACAATGTTATATATTTATAGTTAACAATAATTACGCCAAATTATGTTTAATATTATTAGAGGAATGGTTGGTTATCATCATTTGAAAGTCTAATTATAATTAGCCAGCGATGAGGAAAGCAGAGAAAAATACGGTGTACCGTTATAAATTGGTAGCAGAAGTGAGAGAGACGGTTTCGAATTCAGATGCTCGTTTGTGAATTCGAACCCTTCGTATCAGCAATAATAAACAACTAGCGAGAGGTGAACGCGGTTAAAAGAAAAAAAGTGAAAAGAGTACATGTGGATGTGTTTACATGTACGTGATCATGATCGTCAAGGGACATGTACGTCTGCCCAAAGTAGTGTACACATATCATTCGTCACACAATAGGTTGTGTGCGTAATATAGACACGAGTAACCATAGAATGATGATAGACTGATAGGGCATAAGTAGACAATAGATAATAGGTAATAAAATAGGTAATAGGTGATGAAATTAATACAGGAGAGCGGTCAAGAACAGAACATGAATGTATGAAGGAGTATAGTTGAATAACACTTATATTGCATACAGTGGCGACTGGCGTATAGGAGCGATGGAGCGGTCGCTCCCCCTTGCTTGAAACGATAAATATTAATTTAACAGATAAAAAATATATTAATTTTAAGATATTAAACTAAATATTCTTGAAATATATTTTAAAAATTCATGTGGCATATCATGATTCATGAGGCATTTTGAGTAAGCCTTCATACAGTACATAATATTCTAAACTTATAGCATAGCTTCAAACAGCGTACTGCTGTTTGAATACAAAATAATATTGCAGCCGAATGGAGCGATAGATTTTTCGCTCAAGTAAATATAAATTATATTTTACTGTTGTAATGAAAATATAAGTACAATCGCGAATTTTTTTTATAATAACAACTTTATTTTACTAATAGTTACTTCAGTAATAATGATATAAACCATTTATATGTATTTTATTCAAATTATTACTTATTTGTAATTAACTAGAATTGTACGTCTGGCACAGCCGCATATGTTAATACAAGTACTCTTGTGAGCGACAGTTGGATTCGCGCTAGCCTATTGTGAGTCCGTGTTGTCGTACAATTTTATGAAATCGCACCCCCATACATTTATACCACGAGTCGCCACTGATTGCATAACACCAGTCGGGACACAACATATAAATAATGACTTATAGAGAGTGAAGTTTTTATTATTATTAAAGAATTTACCATACATTGAATACGAAAGATATCCACATACTAAACACGTGATTCAGTATTCAAGGTATGGAAGGAAATTAAGTTACTTTATGACGTCAGAGTGATTTACTCTGTACGTACAGTAGAAGTCATTATTTGGGAGAAATCAAAGGAGACGAATTAGAGAGGCACAGCTAAGGGAGGGACATTCGCTGTTTACAGCGAACTTCTAATGGCACAAACATGGATACTGTTCAACCATAGAAATGGTAAATCGCGTGGTTGTGACATATATATCTTGCCCCTGGTCAAAAATAAGTATGGAGACATTCTGTACAGCAATAATTACAGGCTTATTGCTGTCGCTTCCTGCTCCTCGAAACTACTAGAAAAACTCTTGTTACTCCCATGAAATGATTACCTATGGACATCTCCTAATCAGTTTGGTTTTAAAAGGTCTCACTCAGCTGACCTGTGTATCTATGTACTTAAAGAAACAATATCTAAATACATTGACCGTAAATTCAACTATTTATAGCTGTTTCCTAGATATAAGTAAGGCATATGATAGAATGAACCACATTATTTTATTTTAAAAACTAGAAGACAGGAAGGTTCCCATGTACATATTAAATTTATTGAAATTTTAGTATTCCCACCAATCTTTTACCGTTAGGTGACCCAATGTACTATCCGAATTTTTGGCTCCTCTTGTGGGGTGAGACAAAGCTCCTTGCTCTCCCCTATGTTGATTAATGTGTATATTGACGAATTAATTGCTTCACTTATTAATGAGGTAACAGTGGGATGTTGTATGGATAACACAAGGATAAATAACTTAGTTTATGCCGATGATATGGTGTTAATAAATCCCTCTGTTAAAGGTGTGGATCGGCTACTAAAAGTTTGCGAAGTGTATTCGCAGAAACATGATATTCTTTTCAATGTTACAAAAACTAAGGTTATGCAATTTCATCCTAAAAGCTGTAAGCAGCCAGCTGATATTAGATTTAAAATGAAAGGTGAAGTCATTGAGGAAGTACAAGAGTTTAAGTATTTGGGTCAAACTATTACCAGCTCCTTGAGTGATGACTCGGATATATGAAAACAATCTCGAAGCCTTTGTGCTAAAACGAATATGACTATAAGGAACTTTCGGTTCTGTACAAGTGCAGCTGAAGACACTCTCTTTCGTACTTTCTGCAGTAATATTTATGGACAGCAACTCTGGGTGAATTATATAAAAGGTTCTGGCAGAACCCTAAATTTGCTGCACAACAGATCTTTTCGACTCTTACATAAATTACCCCCGAGATACTCAGCTTCGCAAATGTTTGCTATCCGCAATGTCCCGAGCTTCCCTGAGGTAACAAGACGTGCTCAATACAGTCTGATGCAAAGAATTAAAAAATCAACCAACCCAATTATCCAAGCTATCCATGAGTCCTGCCGTTTATCCTCTAAGCTGTGGAATTCTTGGTACGAAAACGTCTGTCTGTAGCTCCACTTAACTCCGACATTACTATATTATTTCTAATCAACTGTATGTATTTCTATCCTTTGTATATAAACTGGCATTGTATTAATCATATTTGTCATATGGACTATAGTCTGCCAATAAACTTTTTCATTTTCATATATATATATATATATATATATAGATGAATAAAACCACGAAGGAAAAGAAACACAAAATGGTGCTCAAGCGCTTTCGTCTAATGACATCCTCAGGAACACTGAAGTACATTAAAGGGTGACAGCCTATATATAGGTTACAGAAAGAAAGAAGAAAAAAAAGAAAAAGAAATAATATATATATATATATATATATATATATATATATATATATATATATATATATATATATATATATATACTGTATATATATATATATAATATGGGATTGAACTCAGAATGGTCCCCTGAGGTTTTTCATGATAACACAGACCGTGCATGGAACAAGGAACTCTTCTTGGAAAATTAAATTCATTATAGTCCGAATAAGTAATAATAAATGACAAACACTATAGTTTTTTCTTTTTCATGATGTTAGTTAGCCCTATGTGGGCAACGGGTCACTCACAAAGAGGTCCCAAAAATATAGCTTCCCTCACCAGCTATTTGCAAACCATTACCTACTTATTTGGACTATAGTGGATTTAATTTTCCCAGAAGAGTTCCTTGTTTTATGCACCGTCTGTTTGTATCATATATATATATATTGGATATAATTAATTCAGAATTGATTTAAGTATGACTCTGTCTAAATGAGTGAAAAAATAGCCTTGAAAGAGGACATCTATTTTAAGAGTGAAGTCGCAAGACAAAGTCTGAGAGAACATCAGTTTGAGATCAACAAAGGAATCTTGTCTGCAAAGCGTTAAAACTTTTAAAATTTTACATTTTGTGAAACTTTAAAACCAACTTTAGTCTCTATTTTACTGGTTATATTAAGTGTGAGTTTTAGAAGGAGGATGGGAGTGAGGAACAGGTCTGGCTGTAACTGTCTCTGCATAAGAGTGATAAAATAGTTTGATGACAAAGCGGTTCTAATATAAGTATGCATAAGACTTTCTTCTCAAGAAAATGTGAACTAATTCTGCTTTTACCTTATATATTCTCTCTCTCTCTCTCTCTCTCTCTCTCTCTCTCTCTCTCTCTCTCTCTCTCTCTCTCTCTCTCTCTCTCTCTCGTGTTTCGTCATGGTGGCGTCGCAGCACTACTTCCCGTTATTAGATCAGTGAGGTTGAGCCACGTTTGGTTTGTTCATTAGTTAGATAGGTGGTCGTCGTTTGTGTTCAGACGATGTAAGGACCTGTGGTTCCGTTCTCACGTAAAACTGTGGGCTCTCTCCTGCACATGACCTTTGCCGTTACGAAGAAAGTTAAATAACACCAAACATTATTGTTTTCTCTCTCTCTCTCTCTCTCTGTATATATATACATATATATAGAGTGTGTGTGTGTGTGTATATATATATATATATATATATATATAGAGAGAGAGAGAGAGAGAGAGAGAGGAGGGGCGACAAGCTTGGCCTTCATGAAATGAGGAATCATTGCACGGAACATTTGAAAGGTTGAAAAGAAAGGAAAGGTATGCACACACACAAACACACACAGTATATATATATATATATATATATATACACCTCGCATGGTGAAAACTCATTTTTGGTCGTCAATACGTCAATATAGAATGTCGTCCCTCATATGTTGTGGCTTATCTTTCTGTGGAGTTATCATGCAATAACAAGATTCAGATTTCTATAATTCATGCGAGGTCAAAGTCTGGCTAATGCGTTCTTTTTTAATTTAGATATCAAGGAAAAACAAGATTTATAGTCTAATTATACTTTGAAAACTATATTCAGTTATTTTTAACCGATCTTTGCGTGAGATAATATAATTAATAGGTCCAATGGATAAAATTTTTTTGTTCCAACCTTCTTTTAAAATCTGTCCCTCTTTGATATGAAGTCTTCCATTATTTTAAATTTGACTTTCAACAGAAATTAAATTATCTAATTTACGCATTTTTACACATTTATTTTACACACTTTTTACATCGTGTAAAAAATCATAACGACTAAAATTTTCTATCATAAAACTTCCAGAATAAATTTACTTAATAACGCAAATCGTTTGAATAACTAATAATATATAATAGTAATACTAATAATAATACTAATAATAATAATAGCGATAATAATAATAATATGTCTTACATGGACATTTTTAATATAAAAACAATAAAAAAGATTTTTCTTCTCTCGCAATATCAAAAACTCGCTCTTTTAAATCCACTGAACCATGCAGGCATCTTGGCACCTTCTGGCACTTGTCACGGTTTCGGAAACTGAAAGACGGACCCGAATTTCGTTGTGGCACGCGAGAACTACATTTATTTCCTCATTTCTTAATTTCACAAGAAATATAAAAAAAAAAAATATATATATATATATGAGAGAGAGAGAGAGAGAGGAGAAGAGAATTTAAGTATAGTAGTACATATATTTCATGTTTGTTCATTTAAAATCCTTATGAAATTTAGCTATGTGTTTGTTATTCATTTAATGAACGTAAAATATCGCAAGCTAAGTTATACCAATTTAGTTTTTGTTATAGTTAACACTATCTTAAGTTGTCTATCAATATTTACATATTTTCTTGTGCACAAATTTATGTAGAACATCGGAATCCATTGTAGAGTTGTCAAGCAGCAGAACATTCTCGAAAATTCGACACTAGAAGCACCTTCAACTTCTAGAAAATTCCTGAGTAAACATTTTCAGTAGTTTACATTGGTCAGAGTATGAAACGTGACTGTTGAATACTGTTCGATCATTAGTCCACCGTGGACAAAGGCAAAATGCTGTATCAAGATCTTAAAGATGGAATTATTGCGTTGTATTGTGATGGGAAACCTGTTAGGAAGATTGGTGAACAACTTACTGTGCCTTTTATATCATTTCAAATGTCATTCGTGAGTGGAAGCACCTTGGAATCACCCAACCGCGCCCTCGTAGTGGACAACCACGAGAGATTCCCAACCGTGCTTTCGTAAATCATCAAGGAGACTACTGCTAATCCTCGTTTGAATTCTACGGACCTAAAACATTCTTTGAGCCAAATTAGAATCTATGTTTACCCTTCCACTGTATGCAAGACACTGAACAAGAATGGGCCCTTTGAACGAGTTGCAAGGAGAAAAACATTACTCAAGAGAGCTCACAAAGATGCTCACTTTAGGTATGCCAGCGACCACCGAAATCATGGAATTGACTACTGGAAGACGGTATTTTGGACTGATAAGACCAAGATTGAGCTGTTTGGCCACAATGATCACAATGATGGAAATCAACGGACACATAGATTCCACCATCACCAAATATCAGGAAATCTTGGAAGAAAATGTCATGTCTTCAGTTCGTAGCACTGATGGAGGACTCGAGACCAGTCTCGGTCTCGGTCTCGGGTGCTTAGGTCTTGGTCTTAGCCATGGTGGTCTCCACTAAAATCATTGCTGAGTATGTTGATGTTTCTCAAGTGCAACTAACACTTATTTTGTTTTAAGTCGGCAGTTAACTGCTGAAAAATGTCAAACTATGAATTTGTGAATAAATTATAAGTAAATTTTGCAATTGTCACTTGATAACCTCTTTAAATTCTTTATTCCTGAATGTGAAATACAAAGCTTAGGAATTAGGCATTACACAATATTGAATACACGCAAAAATTGCATATGGTCTCGGTTTCGCTCACCCTCCCAAAGGAGTTTCCCTAGCTAGAGAGAGAGAGAGAGAGAGAGCGAGCGCATTCTACGTCTACGAGAGACAGACGCATAATGGGAGCTAAGGGTAGCATCACTTGGCTTAGAACTCGAAATCCGCCAATTGACTTAGAAGGCTTAATCTGGCTTAGAATGCGTAAATGGCAGATGTATATATATATATATATATATATATATAACGTTTCAGCTGCCAGATTGCGCTATTTATTTAATTAATGCAGATATTCTTGACAGTTGGCTTAGAAATCCGTCAGTCGGCTTAGAAGGCTTAACCAGCCATTTGGTATAGTGTATTCATATATATATTTAATGAAGATGCATTGTTTATATATATTCCTATCTCCCCAGTTATTCCTTAATATCGTGTATTTATATATATATACAACCAAAAGAATTAAATAAAACACCATTATATTATTCTGCTTATTTAGAGTTAACGGAAATAATTCATGAAATATATAGGAAATAAATATACATTCAAAAATAATATACATAAAAAATACACACATTAAACGATATACTGTATATAACTATATCCTTTCTTAAATAATAATATTAGTACAGGAGAAATCTATATACATATTTAATATACTGTATGTATGAGCAAATACACACTTATATATATGTAAACAGCAAAACTTATATATAAAATAAAAAATAATAGTACAGGATAAAACTACCGGGTGTCTCAAAATAGATGGAACCCATTGACATGATAATAATTTATTACTCAGAAAATAAACTCCAAAAAAGATTACATTTCCTGGAAGCTGATATGATAATTAAAAACTGAAGATTTGAGGTCTCTAGATCAAAGGATACATTTATTAGAGCACATGTTCCAAATGACCGCCGTTGCGCTGCAGACACACTTGAAGCCGACGAGCGAAGTTGTCAATCACCCTGACACCCTGCACAGAGTGCAAGGGCCTCTGAAGCACCTCGTCTGGGGCTTGTGTGCCCCAGAACACATTGTTCTTGCTATTGACATACCCACTGAGCAAGAAGTGTGCTTCGTCGCTGAACCAAACATCATCAAGAAAGTCAGGATCCTCTTCGATCTTGTTCTCGAACCACCGGCACATCACAACACGTTTTGCCATGTCAGCTGGTGTGAGTTTATGCTTGATCTGGATCCTGTATGGATACAGCTGAAGATCCTTGATCAAGATTCTTTGCACTGACGCACGTGAAAGACCCAGATCTTGGCAACGTCTTCGGATTGACTTTTTCGGACTCCTTCCGACAGAATCTCTCACCGCATTCACATTGTCAGGAGATCTTGCAGTCACCTTCCTGCCAGATCTGGGTGTTTCTGCTTTCTTGTTGAGATTGTTTACTGATCCTGTGGCTTGAAATTGTGTGCCCAACGATAAATTTGGCTTTTCTGGGGATAATTGTTGAAGTTGAACTTCCTGCGAAATTTCGCTTGCACAGTTTTGAATGATTTCGTCTCCAAATAAGTAGTGACGCAAAAATTTTTTTCCTCCTTTGTCCAAGGCATTTTGATTGATAATTATTAGTTGTTATCGTCTCCTCTCTTCAAATCTGAAAAAATAGAACGAGAACATTAATATTGGCAGAATTATTAACTTCAAATAATATGCATCAAAATAATACACTTTATGTTCTGCGCTTAACTAAAATACTAAACTCGCACGTGATTGAGTCTACAGTTACATCATTGTTGCTTTGTACTATGCAATAAATACGATTTAACTTTATTTCACCACTCAAGGTGTACGGGTGCCTATATTCAATGTAAAGGGCCTTCAATTCGTTCAATACTATTTTTGTGCCCACTTTACAATTGGTTGGCAAATTATATATCACTCTCTTTAAACACGGACATAATACAATCAAAAGTACGCACAAAGAGGGCGTCGTTAGCCACAACATCATTATTAAATTCAATTTTTTAACACTCCTTTCCAATTGAGGGTTTATTCTTATCAATCCGAGCTTTTCAATCGCGAACTTTTCTTCACAACGCACAGCGGCAGTTGAAATAATCTTCTAAGTCGTAACGGCAGCTGCTTATTATATAAAGAAACAATTCTTCAGGGTGAACAGTGTAGGTGAGCTCTGTCCTGTACCGCTCAAGTCCTTTGTACCAAAGTTCATGATATTTCGAAGAGTCTAAACCTTTTAAAGAAGCGTCCAGCTTTAGACCATTCTCGCCATGTTCTTTCCTACACTCGGTAAACCCGTCAAGAGTCTAAATATTGACAAACCAGTAAGTGTAGCCATAAATAAAACAAGGGAACATTACCCACAGTTAGCGAGCCAGAACTACCGGAAGGGTAGAGAGACACCCATACACTACATTCACCAGCAGCAACAACAACAACAACAACCCTATAAATCGAGTCCGATGCAGGGAATATCACCTCAGAAACAAGCCCCACAAACCCAGAATGCACACTCTCCTCCTCAATGTTTTAATTGCGATAGTTTTGGGCACATGATGAGTCAGTGCAATTATCCCCCTTATTGCTCCCACTGTCATGAACATGGTCATCGCCGTGGCGACCGACAAAAATGTGCTGACAAAGCCCCTGTAGGGTACAGGCCTCACTTCCACAGATCAAATCACCAACGTTCCCAAGAGCCCTCCAATTCGGTGAAACCAGTTAGTTCCCAGCCTCAACAAAACCACCCACCAAACAGATCACGACCACAAGGTCAACCACACTATTACTCAATGTCCAGACCCCAATATAATCAGCAAGGTCGGATGGTTCGGTACCCATTGAAGAATCAGTTTCCCCAGAGTACACTTTTCAAGACGACCCTCCAGTGTAAGGTGATCCCGTAGTATATGACTCAGGTCCTCCCATAGAAGTCAATTCAAGTCCTTTTTTTGATCCCACTTCGGAGGCAGCATTTCAGCCTCTTCCCTCCTAAATAGCAGTAATAAACCCAAATACACACATGAACTACCCATCAGGATAATAGGTGCGAACCTACTAGATTTAATAATAAATTGCAGCACAGATAATAAAGATTTAACCGCACTTCTAGATACAGGAGCACATGCGACATTGATTAAGAAACAATGTGCAGATGAGTTACTAGAGAGTACAGATTATAAATATGAAATTAAAGCACCTTCCTGCCAACTCAGAGGAGTTACAGGCACATCCATACCTACATATGGAGAAATTGAATTATATTTAGAAGTTGGTAACGCGGTATATCCCGCAAAATGTTGTATTGTGGGCGCAGTCACCACCTTTCAGACAGATATTTTACTAGGTATGGATTTCTTCAACCAGAATCAATGGGAAATTTACCCAGCCGGAAAATTAGTTAAGTGTAGAAATAGGACACACCCTCTCCATGAGAATAATAGACAGCTTAAGGCTAAAAGAATCAGTTTAGTTCGGATTTCCGAAAGAAATAGGAAACCTACTCCAGTTTATAGCAGTTCAAGTCAGTCGGTTGCATCCAGAGGGACAACCGCCCCAGAAATCAGCCCCCAGAGTAATCAGTTCCAGTTGTTGAATCCAGTAGGATCAACACAGTCACTTTCCAGTTAGTCGGTTGCATCCAGAGGGACAACCGCCCCAGAAATCAGCCCCCAGAGTAATCAGTTCCAGTTGTTGAATCCAGTAGGATCAACACAGTCACTTTCCAGTTAGTCGGTTGCATCCAGAGGGACAACCGCCCCAGAAATCAGCCCCCAGAGTAATCAGTTCCAGTTGTTGAATCCAGTAGAATCAACACAGTCAGTCAGTTTCCATTCAGTCAGTTTCCAATCAGGCACTCTCCAGTCAGCCAGTTTCAGTTCAGCCAGTTACAGTTCAACCAGTTTCAGTTAACTCAGCAGTTGATATTCGAAATCCAACTGAAACGATTTTTCAGCCAATAAGGCAAATTTTAGTCGCCGAACCAGTCAGATTCACAATTTTTTCATATGCCCTACAGAGCATATAACAGTAGCACCTTATGAGAAGATTTGCTCCCTAGCAAGAGTAGTAAACGGTCAAGGAAAACTATTAGTCAGATCGTACTCTTATTACAGAGAAAAGTAACTTCAAGACAGATGGTCTTATTGGCCAAGCTCTTAGTCATAGTCAGAATTCAGCTATCCCTGTTGTTTGTTTAAACAAAGGGAAAAGCCCTCTTGAATTAACTTCAAATCAGAGAATAGCAACTGTTTCCACAGTAGAAATAAATTCAGATTTCCCCACCAGTACTATAAATCATGTTTCCAGTTCCTTAGAGTTAAACCCTTCAGCATTAAGAGAAGAATATGAGAAATATCTGGAGCACTCCCTTCAGGAGTCACCAGCCTTACAGGATCCCAAACTACTGGAATCACTTCTCGATTTTCTGATAAGAAATAGAGATGTGATTGCCCTAAAAGGAGATCCTCTGGGTCGAACTAATTTGGTCCCTTTCGAAATGAAGCTGGAACCCAATTTCAAGCCCATCTTCATTCCTCCCTATAGGGTTCCACATTCCCAATTAGTAACTATTGAGGAACACATCAAGGACATGTTAGAGCAGGATGTCATTCAGCCTTCAGCTAGGCCCTGGTCCGCTCCTATGATTCTTGTTTCCAAAAAGGACGGAACATCTCGCCCTTGTATAGATTTTAGACGCCTAAACCACATTACTTCCCCAGACTGTTTCCCTATTCCAAACATGCAGGAAACAATTCTGAACATAGGGAGAGCTAACTTCTTTTCATCCCTCGATTTAGCATCCGGTTATTGGCAAATGGAGGTCAGTCCCGAATCTCGGGCATTGACTGCTTTCTCCACTAACCGAGGCCATTACGAATTCCATGTTTTACCTTTCGGAGTCTGAATGGGCCTGCTAATTTCTCTAGGTTGATGAATATAGTCCTTTCCGACCTATTAGGTGTCGAAACTATCATCTATCTTGACGATATTATCGTTTATAGTTCGGATATAAAAACACACTTTCAACGTCTTCAGAATGTGCTATCACGTTTGAGAAAAGCACACCTTAAACTGAAACTTGCAAAGTGCAACTTCTTACAGGAATCCCTGGTATACTTAGGATTTCTACTATCATCCACTGGAATTAAACCTGATCCAACCAAACTTGAAGCATTGGAAAGGTACCCTGTACTTAAAACCATCGACGACGCTCGTGCATTTATTGAATTTGTCGGATTCTATCGAAATTTTATCCCCCAATTTTCAAACACTGCTAAACCCATTACCAATTTGTTCCAGAAAAATGCTAAATTTAATTGGGAATCTGATCACCAATGCTTTTGAAACTTTAATCGGTAAACTAACCTGTCATCCCATCCTCCACAATCCCGATTACACCAAACCCTTTGTCAGAGCCACAGATGCTTCCTCCTATGGACTATGAGCTGTCCTATTACAGGACATAGATGGTGTGGAATTACCCATCGCTTATGCCAGTCAGCTTCTCTCTGCACCTCAACGGAATTATTCCACTACGGACCGAGAGGCCCTAGCGGTATATTGGGCCTTGAAAAAATTCCGAAATATCGTCTATGGCTACGATGTAACCATCAAAACTGACCATAACCCACTCACGTATTTCTTCAAGGACAAGCTACTTGAAGGACGGTTGAGTAGATGGACTCTCTTGATTCAGGACTTCGCGGCAAAAATCATATACAAACCAGGAAAACTTCAAGTTATTCCAGACGGATTGTCGAGACTTAAGCCCGACACCCAAGTAAATAAGATAGAAACTCTGCCTGTGTTCGACTACGAGTGTCTGCAATACTCCCAACAACAGGACCAACACACCCAGAACCTTCGGGCTCGCCTGGAACAAAAGGAACCATCGAAGGTAAAAGAACTATAACCTAAAAGATGAGCTCGTACATTTTAGGAACGAAAATGGGAACGACATCGTGAAAATACCAAAGGATCTCGTAGATATAGCCATCGGACTTTGTCACGAATCACCTTTGTATGGCCACATGGGCCGGATCACACCATCAAGGGTCTTTTGGAGCGATACCATTTTCCCAAAATGAACAAAAAGGTACATGAATACATCGCTGAATTCCCGTCTTGTTTAAAACATAAAGGCAACGTACCGTCCACAGCTCCCATGCATAAATATCCAGTATGCCAACGGCCCTGGCAAAGAACTGGAATGGACATACTGGGACCATTCCCCAAAACATGAAAGGGAAACCAGTACATCACTGTGTTTACGGACCACTTCTCGCGTTACAACGAAGTACTTGCCATTCCAAACCAGACCTCGGAAACTGTAGCCAGAGCCCTAGTGGAACGCGTCATCCAAAACCATACTACTCTTTCCATCTTAATTTCGGATAACGCTCTTAGTTTCACTTCCAAACTGTTCGAGTCACTCTGTAACATATGTAAAATTAAAAACCCACACATTGTGGCATACCATCCGCAGGCAAGCAGCTTAGTGGAAAGGCACAATCGGAATTGCTTAGAAACCCTTCGCCACGTTGTCGATGCATTCTCCCGTACATAGGATGATTTCCTTCCCATGGTGCAAACAGCCATCAACAGCGGCTATAACGTGTCCATCGGGGACACCCCCTCATTTCGTTCTATATCAGTACGACAAACGGCTACCTTTTGATTTGCCTGACCAAATCGACCAGGCAGTTCTAACACCTTCCGAGATGGCAGAAGTAAATCAGCAACTAGTTGAGCGATTTTTCAAATTTTTTTACATAATCCGATATGCCCTCGACCAACGAAACAAACAGATGGAGCAAGAGCAACATAGGCGTCATCCCCGTCAACGGACTATAATCGTCGATATGTGATGTTACATAAAGAGCGTGAAACCGCCAAATTATACTCAAAATGGGATGGCCCATATAGGATTATGAAAAACTTCGGAAAGAACCGTTACGAAATCCTCGACCTCCGAGATCATTCCAAACTAAAGATCTACAGATCTACAGAAGCTAAGGCTAACAAAGACCCTAATATCCACTCTAAGTTAGCCCAAGAAAAAGGAAAGAAGAGGGGGTTAAAAGAGGAGAATAAGGGGTTAAACAAGATGGAAAACCTATCATTCGTAGGTTAAAATTCATTCAAAAAAAGAGAAAGAAAGACTCCCCATCATCATCTGCCGGCCACTGCCGACAAGTCAGAAAAATAGTCAAAGAGAATAGGAAAGGGGTGAAAGATGAAAAGAAGTAAAATAAGAACCCTTACAAACCATGCAAACACAGTCTTAACTCACTGGCATACCATGCAAACTACAGAAATGCAAGTAAGGAGAGGATAAAAAAAAGTGGGTAAAGTATAACAAAAAGTGGGTTAGTTTACGCTATGAGCTACAACTACGTTCGTGTTAGTCAAATTTTTTTTTAATAATTTTATTGCTGGCATTACACGCTGGCATGTCACAAGCTGGCATTAATCGTCAACAGACTCATCCTCGACCATCACCCCCAGAGCTCTGGTTGCTAATTTTTTTTTTTTAAACAACGTTAATATTTTTAAAATGCCTATCTAAACAGTTCTTAAACATATTAACGCTGGTAGAGTTACGACTGACGCTGGAAGATTATTCCATTCATCAGTTACTTTAAACGTAAAGACGTTTTTAGCGATATTTGCAAATGAAACGTCTGCCACGCAACTTAAATCGGTTATTACGAGTATTGCTGTTATCGAAAGTGAACAGTTTGTCAAAATTTACGTTATCGATTTTATTAACAATTTTAAAAGCTTCAATAAACTTCCCCTTAATCTCCTAGTTTCGAGTGAATGCAAATCTAACTTTTTAATCCTATCTTCATAAGGCTTGTTGCGCAATGACGGAATTAGTTTCGTGGCACGACGCTGAACCCTTTCTAACCTATCAATATCCTCACGCAAATACAAGCACCAAACCTGAACGGCATATTCTAAATGAGGCCTGACTAGGGACTTGTAAAGGGGCAATATAATATTCTTCGATTTAAATTCGAAATTACGCGCTATGAAGCCTAACATCCTATTAGCTTTTGCGCAAGACTCCAGGCACTGGTTCCTAACTTTTAAATCCTTAGATACGCGTACGCCTAAATCTACTTCCTCATCAACGCTCGCTAACTCTATCATCAATCGTGTACGTGTAATTATTGTTACGAGAACCTATATGCAAAACTTTACATTTGTCTACGTTAAATTGCATCTGCCAATTATCCGGCCACTCCATAATCCTATTTACATCGTCTTGGAGCCTATTTTTATCGTCCTCGTTAACAACGTTACCCCCTATTTTAGTATCGTCCGCGAATTTTGACACGTTACTAGTCAATCCTACATCTATGTCGTTAATGTAAATTACGAATAGCAATGAGCCTAACACTGATCCCTGTGGGACACCGCTACCTACATCCAACCACCCCGATTCACTACCATTAACAACGACCCTCTGTCTCCTAGCACGGAGCCATTCCTCTAACCAGTTAGCTACCTGACCGCGTATACCGTGCGTTTTAACCTTCGCAATTAATCTTCTATGCGGAACTGTATCGAACGCCTTTTTAAAATCTAAATAAATAACGTCAGCCGCTCTATGCCTATCGTATTCGCGCACTATTTCGTTATAAAATTATAACAAATTAGTTAAACAAGATCTATGGCGTCGAAACCCATGCTTACTACTATTAATCAAATCTCTACTTTCTAAGTGATCGATGATACGACCCGTAACTACGGATTCCAAAAGTTTACCGACAATTGACGTTAAGCTAATGGGCCTATAATTCCTATGTACTGTGCGGTCGCCTTTTTAAAAATGGGCGTGACGTTAGCTAATTTGAAGTCTTCAGGAATAATCCCGTTTCCAGTGACTGATTAAAAATCTTCGTTAAGGGTTCTACGATAACGTCTTTCAAATCTTTCAGATGTCTCGGCTAAAACGCGTCAGGGCCTGCAGCCTTGCTAACTTTTAGCCTATCGATATAATGCGCAATCTCACCCTCATAAACAGTTATTTCATCCAAAATAGTCTCGCTGCTAAATGGAACGATATCCTCCACATCGGGGACATTATTGACGTCTTCTACGGTAAAAACTGTCGCAAAAAAGTTGTTAAAAATACCCGCCATCACCTGAGTGTCGGAAGCCAAAGCGCCATTAGCGTCCACGAGAGGGCCTATATTAGCTTTTATCGGCTTACGATTCTTCACGTAATCGAAAAACTTTTTTGGGTTATGTTTACTATCCGCAGCTATAAGTATCCCTAAATTATGCTTAGCATTCCTAACTGATCTTTTAACCTGACGGATGCATTTCCTGAGCTCTGATATTGCATCTACTTTTGCATATTGCTAAGAATTTAATTTTGGAAAGTTTTGAATTTTATATACTTGCGTTTATATTCAAATTGTTATAGTTAAGTAAGTGAATATTAGTAGTTTTTGGCGATTTAGAAGTTCTCATAGCGTGCCGACTTAATTTAATTTAAAATTGTGACGGTTATAAACTAATTTTTAACTGCGCGATGCCGTCGCAGAAAGCGTCGTGTGTTAGGTGTCGGGTAAACGGTGGTATTTGAAATTTAAAGATTATAACGGCGGTCCTATGGCGATTACCGAGAGATCAGTTTGTTTCTTTTGCGAGTTAATGGAGGAAATAGTTGACATAAAACGCAGTGTACGTGAGGTAACGGAAAGACTTGCAACGCTTCATGAGGGCAGGGGTAGGGCTACGGTTGACGAAAACCGAACCAATACTAACGTTGAAGACGTTAGTAATTTGAAGGGTGAGGTGCGTAACCTAGTTTCTAGTTAGGTAGCTTATCGGGAAGGTTGGATAGAGTTGAGGAAGGGGTTAAGGTTGGTCCGAGATTAGTAGATGGGGAGGGATTTAGAGAAGTTAAGGGTGGAGCTAAGCCGCGTACGTTAGGTGATAGGAATCCCCCCTTATCGAGGGTTCGAACCGTTTCGCCCATTTGGAAATGGACGTGAATGAGGGGGAAACTATTTTAATTGGAGACTCTTTAGTGCGCCATATGGACAAGGAGTTCGTTGAACGGAATCCAACCAAGAGGAGGAGGGCCTGTCTCCCAGGGGCCAGGGTTGACAGAGTTAGGGACGAAGTGGATAGGATTGACGTTGCCTCCCGTCACTCGATGTTGGTGACGATGGTAGGAGGCAACGACTCGTATAGGCCCGATACGAGAGTGCCTGACCTTTTGGAGAGATATAGGGGGTTAATTAGGTCCCTGAAGGCGAGGTCACATAGGTCTTTAGTTCTAGGTATTACCCCTAGGCACGGTTTGGGTCTTAGGATTACGTCAAAAACAATATTTTTGAATAATAAATTAGAAGAGATTTGTGCTGAGGAAAATGTACCCTTCGTAAAGCTGTAGTCCGAATTCAGTGATCCTAGCCTTTTTATAAAAGATAGGGTGCATTTTAATGAAATAGGTAATGCTAGGATAGGTAGGTGAATTGACGGTAACGTACGAAAGCTGTATAGGTCGAAGCCTTTAAACGTTGTGGGTCCGGGGAACGCGGGCCCGACGTGAAAAATAGTTTAAAACGCAGGTTCGTGGTAAAAAATAACTTAAACGTCTTTTATTGTAACGCGCGAAGTATTAGAAATAAATTAAACGAATTTAAGGCGATAATTTATTTTGGCAACTACGATATAGTTGCTATCACTGAAACGTGGTTAAATACCGTGACTCGGGACTTGTTGGGGGAACTTCATGTACCGGGTTTTAAACTCTTTACTAATAATAGGTTATATAGGTTTGGTGGCGGCGTTTTGCTGTACATTCGTAATTCCCTTAGGGCTATCGAGGTTAAGATAGATTTTCCGGCAGCAATGCGATATGCGTTGAAGTTAGGGCGCGTAGTATTAGTTTTAATTTTGTTGTTGTTTATAGACCTCCCGTTCAACCTCTCGATACCGATACTAGAATTTACTCACTTGTTGGTAACTTTATCGACAATTGGAATAGTATAATTGTCGGAGACTTTAACTGCCCTAATGTTAATTACGAGACTTTTACTGGTAATGAGGAGAGTTTGAGATTGATTGAGTTCATAGAAGATAATTTTTTACGACATTTGGTTACCGAACTAACGCGCGGTGACAATATTTTAGATTTGGTGATGACAAACGGCGAAAATATAGTCGAAGGTTTAGAAGTAGGTGAGAGTTTAGGATGTAGTGATCATCAAATTCTTAGGTTTAAGTTATTGATAGAAAACACTAAGGATAGTAACGTAATAGAAGTCCCTGATTTTCGTAGGGCTAATTTTGATAGTTTTGCGGATAGGATGAGAGTAGTGGACTGGGATAACTTATTTATGGGTAATGACACAAATTTGCATTGGGAGGCGCTTAAACAAAGTTTTATGAATATTGAAAGGGAGTTTATTCCTCGTAGGCCCAAGCTAATTTAGAGATACTTATAGCTGCGGATAGTAAACATAATCCAAAAAAGTTTTTCGAATACGTCAATAATCGTAAGCCGATAAAAGATAATATAGGCCCTCTAGTGGATGTTAACGGCGCTTTGGCTTCTGACGCTCAGGCGATGGCGGGTATTTTCAATAAATTTTTTCTGACAGTTTTAACCGTAGAAGACGTAAATAATGTTCCCGACGTGGACGACATCGTTCCATTTAGTAGCGAGATTATTTTGGATGAAATAACTGTTTACGAGGGTGAGATTGCGCATTATATTGATAGGCTAAAAGTTAGCAAGGCTGCAGGCCCTGACGCTTTTTATCCCAGACATTTGAAAGATTTGAAAGACGTTATCGTAGCCCCTTAACGAAGATTTTTAATCAGTCACTCGAAACAGGGATTATTCCTGAAGACTTCAAATTAGCTAACGTCACGCCCATTTTTAAAAAAGGCGACCGCACAGTACCTAGGAATTATAGGCCCATTAGCTTAACGTCAATTGTCGGTAAACTTTTGGAATCCGTAGTTAGGGATCGTATCATCGATCACTTAGAAAGTAGAGATTTGATTAATAGTAGTAAGCATGGGTTTCGACGCCATAGATCTTGTTTAACTAATTTGTTATAATTTTATAACGAAATAGTGCGCGAATACGATAGGCATAGAGCGGCTGACGTTATTTATTTAGATTTTAAAAAGGCGTTCGATACAGTTCCGCATAGAAGATTAATTGCGAAGGTTAAAACGCACGGTATACGCGATCAGGTAGCTAACTGGTTAGAGGAATGGCATGGCTCCGTGCTAGGAGACAGAGGGTCGTTGTTAATGGTAGTGAATCGGGGTGGTTGGATGTAGGTAGCGGTGTCCCACAGGGTTCAGTGTTAGGCCCATTGCTATTCGTTACATTAACGACATAGATGTAGGATTGACTAGTAACGTGTCAAAATTCGAGACGATACTCAAATAGGCGGTAAGGTTGTTAACGAGGACGATAGAAATAGGCTCCAAGACGATGTAAAATGTAAATAGGATTATGGAGTGGACGGATAAGTGGCAGATGCAATGTAACGTAGACAAATGTAAAGTTTTGCATATAGGTTCTCGTAACAATAATTACACGTACACGATGAGAGAGTTAGCGAGCGTTGACGAGGAAGTAGATTTAGGCGTACGCGTATCTAAGGATTTAAAAGTTAGGAACCAGTGCCTGGAGTCTTGCGCAAAAGCTAATAGGATGTTAGGCTTCATAGCGCGTAATTTCGAATTTAAATCGAAGGATATTATATTGCCCCTTTACAAGTCCCTAGTCAGGCCTCATTTAGAATATGCCGTTCAGTTTTGGTGCCCGTATTTGCGTGAGGATATTGATAGGTTAGAAAGGGTTCAGCGTCGTGCCACGAAACTAATTCCGTCATTGCGCAACAAACCTTATGAAGATAGGATTAAAGAGTTAGACTTGCATTCACACGAAACTAGGAGATTAAGGGGGGAGCATATTGAAGTTTTCAAAATCGTTAATACATTGATAACATAAATTTTGACAAACTGTTCACTTTCGATAATAGTAATAAATAACGGATTTAAGTTGCGTGGCAGACGTTTCATTACTAATATCGCTAAAAACTTTACGTTTAAAGTAATTGATAAATGGAATAATCTTCCCGCGTCAGTCGTTAATCTACCTGCGTTAATATGTTTAAGAACCGTTTAGATAGGCATTTTAAAAATATTAACGTTGTTTAAAAAAAAAAACAATTAGCAACAGGAGCTCTGGGGTGGTGGTCGAGGATGAGTCTGTTGACGATAATGCCAGCTTGTGACATGCCAGCGTGTGATATGCCAACAAAAAAAATTATTATAAAAAAAAAATTAGACTAACACGAACGTAGATGTAGCTTGTAGCGTAAACTAACCCACTTTTTGTTATACTCTACCTACTTTTTTTTTATTCCTCTCCTTACTTGCATGTCTGTAACTTACTTGCATGTCTAGTTTGCATGGTATGACAGTGAGTTAAAACTGTGTTTGCATGGTTTGTCAGCGTTCTTATTTTACTTCTTTTCATCTTTTACCCCTTTCCTATTCTCTCCGACTATTTTTCTGACTTGTCGGCAGTGGCCGGCGGATGATGATGGTGAGTCTTTTTTCTCTTTTTCTGAATGAATGTTAACCCACGAGTGATAGGTGTTGCTACTTACTTAACCCCTTATTCCCTCTCTTAACCCCCTACTCTTTCCTTTCTCTCGGGCTAACTTTAGAGTGGATCTTAGGGTCTTTGTTAGCCTTAGCTTCTGTAGATCTGTAGATAGCTATTAACCTTAGCTACGTGCTATTGCGTTTATTAAATCTATACGCTCTATTACGTTCGTTTATGAACTCGCCTATTTCCCTAGTCCACCACTTGGGCCTACCATGATTTGTAGCGCGCTTGGGCCTACGAGGTATAAACTCCCTTTCGATATTCAAGAAACTATCTTTAAACGCTCCCCAATGCAAATGACCGTCATGACCCATAAATAAGTTATCCCAGTCTACTACTCTCATCCTATCCGCAAAACTATCAAAATTAGCCCTACGAAAATCAGGGACTTCCATTACGTTACTATCCTTAGTGTTTTCTATCAATAACTTAAACCTAAGAATTTGATGATCTCTACATCCTAAACTCTCACCTACTTCTAAACCTTCGACTATATTTTCGCCGTTCGTCATCACCAAATCTAAAATATTGTCACCGCGCGTTGGTTCGGTAACCATCTGTCGTAAAAAATTATCTTCCATGAACTCAATCAATCTCAAACCCTCATCGTTACCAGTAAAAGTCTTGTAATTAATGTTCGGGCAGTTAAAGTTTCCGACAACTATACTATCCCGATTATTAATAATGTTACCAAGAAGTGCGTAAAATCTAGTATCGGTATCGAGGGTTGAACGGGAGTCTATAAACAACAACAAAATTGAAACTAAGACTACGCGCCCAAACTTCAACGCATATTGCAT